>JADRCD010220688.1:56198-74419 GCA_019843815.1 Montemys delectorum | reverse complement strand
TGTATGTATGTGTGTGTGTGTGTGTGTGTGTGTGTGTGTGTGTGTGTGTAGGGGGTGTCAGAATACTAATGTGAAGCCAGGGAAGACCAGTGCTTGGGTTGGATCAGGATGGAACAGAATTGACCTGTTAATCAGACCTATTTGTAAAGTTGTCAAGTGTTAGTGACAAATTTAAGAGCTAGCCTGGTCAGTGAGGGATGAGTTCAGAGAGGAAGGGTAAGTCACATTAAGGACTCTCTGTTTAATGCCAGTCTGCTGTTATGATGTAATAGCTACAGACAAGAATGCCAGCTGCAGACTAGGTACAGAGGACTCTGGAGATACCTTACCCATGGCTCCTGGTTAGACGTCTATACTTGGAGGCATCACCATGTATAGTGAACAGAGCCGAGAAAGAGAAGAACAGCAGCTTCAGACAAGCCATTCACTCTCCACTTGCCATCCCACGCTCCTCACATCCTGCCATGAACTGAATGAACTGAAAAAGAAAGGGAGAAACTGCTCCCCTTGACCCTTCCTGTTGGAATTCTCCATCCTCAGAAGCATGGAGATCCTGGCTGGCTATGATCTCAGGATCCACTTAGTAAGCTCTCTACTCCTCACTGAGTTTTGCCAGTTCTCTGCTGATTGCCACAAACCAGGCCACACCAGCTTTCCTAAACAGCCAGCAGCCAGTAGGTGTGGGAGAAAACTGTTAAGGACACATTAGCACTTGCCTTGAGCTTTCTTAATCTGTACAGTCAGAGGTAGTAACAAGAACAATGGAGGAAGCCCAGCCTTCTGGAGCCATGAGCCATTCTCTGGGGAGCATTGTCAGCAACGAATGCTCAGAGGGGCTCTCCATGGCTGTTCGTCCAAAGAGGAGGGTAGGAGCAGAAGGCTTGCTATGCCTGCCACAGATGTCTCTCCTTTGGGTCACTGTGAGGCCTCCATTAGCTAATGTTCTACTGGGGTGTGATTTAGATGTCACAGAGGCCACCTAGGGAGCCATGCTAATTCACCCAAACATTTGCTTTTTGTTGTTGTTTTGGTTCACTGGAAGACTGTCCCCTTTATCAATTACTGTACTAAACATTTAGTGTTTTGTGTGTCTGTGCACATTCACATGTCCATGTATGTGAGGGGCAGGGTGTGCCCGCATAAATGTGCTCCTATGTGTGGATGCCAGAGGTCAGCCTCAGTTATCTCTCCTCCAGGGTTATCCATGCACTTTGTTTTTTGAGACTATATCTCTTATTAGTCTAGAGTGTACCCAATAGGCTAAGCTGCCTGGTCAGGGAGCATCAGGAATCAGCTTTTTTCTGCTTCCTTTTCTTTAAATTTTTTTTTTTATGTAGATGCTGTGGATAGTATGTAGGTCCTCATGTTTGTTGAGCCATCTCAGCCCCAGCTGCTGTCTTTTCTATGCCATGCAACAAGCTATCTTTTGTCACTGAATCTTGTTATATAAGGGCCAGAGGATGAGGCAGGATATAGTACAAAATGAAGCTTTATCCTAAATTTATAACTTTAAATGTAATGTGCAGCCTATGTGCTGCAAACAACCAAGGATAGCTATGAATGAAGACTAATACAAGTCTATAAACTGTTGTGTTACACTGTTAAAAAAAGCTGTACGGCCTGGATGATTCTGACTGAAGGGTGTGGGGTGGGGCTGTGGAGTTTTTCAGTCCTGCCCCTACCCCTGTCCCCATTGTTTCTAGCATAGGCATTTAAGGTGACCTGTGCTTCAGTCTACCTCCAGGACTACTTTCGGGACAAGGATGTACCCCTTGACAGCTGCACTCCCCAGGTTTGCCAGGATGCTTGTTCTGCTCTGATACTCAGAGAAACCAGAAGTAGAAGGCAAATAAGGAAGTTTGGCGTTTTCTGACCCTTTAAAATGCATTAGCTAATTTCACCCAGATGATTCTGTTTACAAACGCCAGGAGCAGTCTGTTTACAAACATCTCAGTGTTTCTTCCTGAATGAGGAAAAAGTGGAGTATTAAATAGCAATGACCCAGGCAGGCATTAGGGTTCCACCCATCATTTCCAAGCCTGGTCATCAAGTGGCAGCTCAGAGGCCGAGTCTTCAGCAGAACTTCTCATCCTCACACCATCTCTAAAGCTGCCATTAAACCAACATACATGTGCAAATGAAGTATGGCCAGAAAGGAAAACGATTATCCATCCTGAAGATGTTAAAAGAGTTCTGGGAAAGGGACTTGCAAAGAGCTCTGGGACCAGTGTGAGAAGGGTGGGCACGGTGGAGGCATCAGCCTCCCAGAGGAGAAACCACTCCTCCTCCTGCAAGAGGCCATCCAGCTTGTGGCACAACCCCAATGCAGCCTTTGTCATTAGCGAGGTCATTTCAGCTGGACTCTGAAGGAAGGACACTGGCAGAGGCAGCTGGCCCTGCTCGGGATGTGGTGGAGGAGGGAACGGCCCTCTCTGAGAGAAGACTGCCTTGGACACTCAGGCAGACTGCAACCACTGCGAATCCACAAGGCTAGGAGGTGACAAACTCAGGGCCAGGTGGGATGCAAGCAGACATACGCGCCTAGGATGCAGCCTTTCTCCTTTCCTTCCAGCTACTCAGAACATGAATGAAGCAGAGATGAAATGAGCACCAAAGCAATGGATGGAAAGGAGGAACAATCTGGAAACTGATGCCCACAGCCTCTGTCCTTGCCCTCTGCCTCCCTGTCCCTCTGCAGCAAACCCGAGCTTTGCACCTGCGCTTTCTCTTTGCAGCCACTCCACGTTTTCTCTACCTGCCCGTCTGACCAAGTCTGAAGGATGGAAAAACCTGTTTTAACCTTAAGAAAGCAACATAATTACTAATCACACCTGTGAGTAACAGGCCAAGGAGAGTTTCCAGTAACGAGTAAGCTCCACTGTGGCCTTGGACACATTTTGGTTTTATATTTGCCCCTGATTCTGGAAACACAACCAGACCATGAATGTTTCTGAAGGCAAAAACTGGTGCCCCCTAACTCCCCCAAGTAGTATTCAATTGAGAACAAGTGGAAAAGGCCATATGATCATTTGGCCAATCCCCTGGGATTAGTGTATGTAAGCAACTGTCCTGTGCACTCACAGAACTGATAAAGTACTCCATTGGGGTCAGGACTGGGCAGTGTGAGGGAAGGGCTGGTCCTACTGCAAGTCTACTACAAGGAGTTTCTCTTCAGCTGGCCAGTTAGAAAACCTAGATTTCCTGCATCCTGCATCTGGAAATCAAGGATGTTCTCTTCCCACAGAGAACCAGGATGGGGTGTGTCAAAACACCAGGGTCAGACTTTGGCTCAGGCACCATGCCAAAACCCAGCACACGAATGACGTGATGGGAACAGATAAAATTCCAGCTGTGGACAGAGTAGTACGAGAGACATAAGGGAGAAAATGCTCCGGCATGAGGACTTTGAGGCTCTCTAATACGTGGTCCTCAAGTGACCTAACAGAACTGGAAGCTGGGGCAGGAGGCAGCTCTAGGAGAAGAGAAGAGGCATGGCCATCAGGACACACTCTGAGATTACGTCACTAGATTATCCGGAAACACATCTGTCCTCGCTGAGTCACCACGCTGACAGAGTGCTGTCTGGGCTCTGTGAGAACGGGCCGTCATTCTCTCTCAGTTTAGAAACAGCAGTACCTCTGCAGTGAGACTGGCCACTCCTGCTGCCTCCAGGCTTCTGCATGCTCCCTCCTGGCAAAGGGCTTGGATCCCTTGCAGCCCCTGACAGGTGACAAGGGATGTCCTGGAAGGAGGCTTTGGTGACTTCATGCTGCCATGACTCCCTGGTAATGGCTCTGAGAGTCTAGAAGTGAGGTCGTCCTTTACCCGGGCACTCTGCAAACTTAGAGACAAGTAGCAAGAATCCTGCAAACCCTCCCCTACTCATAAGAGCTCATGTCCTACGGACAATCTGATCTCAAAAAGGGACTAGATCTTAGACCTCCGATCTGTGACAAACTAGGCTCAATGGCCCTTTTCAATTTTTATTCATGTGTTGTTCTGTAGGACAGTACTGGACATATGAGGGAGAAGTGTGGAGCAGATCTTATCTAAGGTAGCTCACCTTAGATAAAGTCCATCTCACGGACACCATGGGATGACGGCAAATGCCTCTCAGTAGAAGATAGCAACACACAGGAAAGCTCTGGGGAGCAGTGTTACGCTCATGTTTTTGTCTTCCCAGTGCAAAGAGGAAAAACAGTGTTTGGAAGGAAAGGTTTGAGAAGACAAATGAAGCCTTTCTCTCCAGCTCCGGCTGCTAAGAGTAGTGATGAGGCCGTGGGTGTCCTGGGAGATAACGAAACTCGGGCATCATGACTTCTGCTCTGCTAGAAAGGAAAGCAAGCTGGTGGCCAAGCTCTGCTTCTCTCTAACTTCTCAAAACATGATTTTATAAAAGGAAGGTAGGAATTATTACATATATGCTATATTCTTTAAGCAGATTTCCCCCAAATAGCATCATTATATAATGCCTAGTTTCAGCTGGCGATTTTATGTCAAAGCTAGCCATCTCCACATGCAATATTTTATTTGTATTTACTACCCTTATCAGAGGAAACTTGTATTAAACCTATTTTGTAGAGGACAAACAGTAATCATCTATGGCTACTTAAATTTTAGTATTTAATAGAAAGTTTTTCAAGTAAAGCCAGCAAACACAAGGCCATGAGCCAAGGAGAGAATATTACTATTTTGGAGCCTCTTGTCTTCCCACACAGCTGAGCAAAGGTATTCTACCACTCGGTGGTGGCATACCTGAATTGCCAAAAGCCTTTAATGAAGGCAGCCTCTGTGTAAAACTAGTGTCTAGGAGCACAAGTATCTCATGGATGCTCAAGAGCATACACTACTTTGAACGCCAGTGAAGGGCAGAGCAAAAGACCTAACCAAGGATGAGTCTGGAAAGTAATGAATGGAAACGTTCTGACAATGTCCCTGAAACATGGGGAGGGAAATAGCACCAAATCTGGAACTCTCCAAGGAAGAAAACCAACCCTCTCATTGCCAGGCTGAGGCTCAGCATCCGTATGCAAGGAGCTCCTTGTTTCCAGCACACCTACCAAATGAGTCCTGGCTCATTTCAAGTCCCCCTGACTATCTAGCATGAACATCAGGAAGGCCTGAGTGCATTGGATCTTATTTCTTCTGACACTGAAGTTTACCTAATCGAGGTTACATCGGACACTTGAGCCTCTTAATCAGCCTGCTCGTGGAGAGTTATGGACTCTGGCAGCTTAAAGGAGGTGTTGAAGATCGCACCTGAGCTACCCAGAGATGAACTCCCAGGAGGCCTCACTTTCCCGAGAGAGGGCAAATGAGGTCTCTAGTTCAGCTGGGCATAGAGAGTGCGACAGCTTTCACTGAGCCAAGGCAGAGATTGACAATTCAGCCAGCTGACAAGCTAAAACACAAAGAGAGAGAGAGAGAGAGAGAGAGAGAGAGAGAGAGAGAGAGAGAGATCGAGAGAGAGAGAGAGAGAGAGAGAGAGAGAGCACCCAAATGTTCCGCAAGGACACAATGATCTGGCCCTTGACTGTGTCCCACCAGCTCTCAACATTACCGTGAGGCCTCTGTTAAGGGGTCATGCTATATAAGTAAGAATAACCTTTGTTTGAGAGACTCAGAAGCACAAGTCCTATGAGCAAGCCCCTAGCCTTTACACAGCCAGGATCAAGCCTAGCTGTGTAATGTCACAATGGTGGGGACATGTTTCCTGGACAGCGGTGATCAAATGCACTTAAGCTTTGTGCCAAAGTTAAGAATCAGAAATTGAAATGAGTCACACTGGGAGGATAATTCAGGAATCCTGAAAGCAATGTGGTGATTTGTCACTGTAAGATTCCCATGACTGCCACAAATCTATACCAACCTCCTTCCCCCCACAAAAAAACCAAACCGACTCAACACAAAACAAACAACCCACTTAAATCTATAGGCAACTGGGAAGATCTGGGTTTGGAGAAGTCGCCTTCCCCAGGGAAGAGCATACCAATTGGCTGACCAGTGCCAAATAGTCAGCCTGGGAAACACACACAGGTAGCATTGTGCGGGCTGAACAGGTTAGACGAAGGAATGTGTGTGCATATGTGTGTGATACAAGTCAGAAAAGGCCATGAGTTTGAAGTAGAGCAGGGACGGAGGGGTATACCTGAGGGTTTGGAGGGAAGGAAGTGGGAAATATTGTGATTATAATCTCAAGAATTAAAAACAGAAAGACAGCATTGCAGATAAAGGCTTCTATATAGTGACGTTCGCTGAGGACTGTTTCCAGCCGCGCCTTGGATAATTTAGGCGGCTTACCGTACTAGCTGGCGAGTTGTCAACTTGACATAAGCTAGACTCACCCAGGAAGAGGAAACTCCAAGTGTTCCATTAGAATGGCCCGTAGGCAAGCCGTTGGGGCATTTTTTGATCAACGACTAATGTGGGAGGGTCTAGCCCATTGTAGGCGGTACCACCTCTGGGCAGGTGGTCCTGAGTTATAATAGAAAGCTTCGAGCAGGCCAGTAAGCAGCTCCTGTGCTTTACTTTCTGCCTCCGGGTTTCTGCCTTGGTTTCCTGCTCTGATTTTTCTTCTAATGGATTGTGGTTGGAACTATAAGCTGAAATAAGACTCTTTCCTCCCCAAGTTGCTTTCGGCCATGGTGTTTTATCATAGCAATAGAAAACCTAAGACACTTCAGTTAGAGTTAATTTAGATAGGATACATCCCATGATACAACTTTACCGTGTTAACAAACTATTTTGTGGTACAAAACGAAGTGAAAATAGAATAAATGATATGACTTACTATTTTTTTAAAGCTCTAAAACACATAACAATACATTAACTCTATTATCCGTAGGTGGTACAGCTAGAAGTGCTTTCCAAAAGATGTTTACTTTTTCATGTTTTAAATTAAAAAATTAAATATCTTTCCAATTTAAAAAGAGGGCCAAACTTTAGACATACACACTTGTTCATTCAGCATCTGCCACGGGCTACTCTATGCTTGTACCCTGTAGCTTTGCCACCATGACTTAAGCATAGCTATATCCCTAACTTTGACCAAACAGTTCAAGGAACACCATGGTCAGGCAAGATCAAGAAGTGCTCCTGGCAGCGGTCTGTATCTGTTTGAGGAGTCTTTTGTGTCCCCCAGGAGAACCCTCACGCACATTGTGGTTCACAGGCAAAGGGTTAGTGAGCACACTCACACCCCTGCAGAAAGCAGCTCTTCTGGGCTCTAGGCCCCCACAGGATTTTCATGTGTCCATAGTTCTCAAGCCCACTCCGTCTCCGCATTAGCACACAATTTCCTTCTACAAGGTCAATGGCAATGTCCCCTCGATGAGGCATGTGGAAGACATGTGGAGTAGACACAACAACCCCTCCACTAGGATTCTTTACTGCAGGACCCGGTCTTTGATTTATCTCCTGAAGGCATTTCCTGGTTCTTGAAATACTCAGGACAGCTCCTGGAAGTAACTCATGACCAAGTGGTTTCTGCCTCTGCTGACCTGGGTTATCCTTCTCTGGGGAGTCACAAATGCAGCGTTTGCATTTGAAGTATTCTGCTCTGCTCTTCCCTTCCTCCTCACAACCTGTTTCTTTTCAGGCTTTTCTTAGCCCCTGCAACAGTTGGCCCTACCAGGACTTCTCAGACCTGCCAAGTCCTATGGCAATGAACTGTCACAGGTGGAAACCAACCTCAAGCTGCGGATTAACTGACTGCTAATTCCAGAAACATGTGCTGACCTCAGAAGATGGCAGAAGGCAGAGACACACAGGCAGCTGCACCATGGACCCACCACAGGCCCGAGGAAAATGGGCAAGGAGACCATTCCTAAACTCTCATAGGGCGCACCCTACCCGCCTGATTTGCACTGGGGGGAGGTGTGTCCTCTGCTATGGACAGTCTTTATTTAGCTCCTTGAAGATCATACAGTTTAATTGCTTTTATATTTTCCCTGTATCTCCTGGTACAATCTGGTGTTTTCCATAGTTGAGCATAAACAAGCTGAGTTTGTTTGTCTGCAACTGGAACATGAGGGAGAAACTCTAAGACACTTACACCCTGCCCCCCAACTGTCACAAACTCCCAGAGCCACAAGCCAGCTCTGCCTAGGCCTAGGTTTGTGGCACCCTGCCACTTGCATTTTCTGCCTTAGGCCCCTTTATGCCCCAGCATTCACAGAGACCCTTTGGGAAAACAGGTTGGAAGGACAGGAGCCAGAGCCCACTATCAGCACATGTCCTGAGCTCCTTACTCCCCTCACCCTTTTCCAGTTCAGCCTTAGCTATCTTTGGGGCTATCTCTGTCCATACATCTCAGTCCCCTGGACTCTGCCACCACCACACCCTTTACTCTGGCTTCCTTATCGTTCCAATGCATAAGACATAGGCTTTGAACATAGTGGAGCATGTGTCCTTATTACATGTTGGAGCATCTTCTGGGTATATGCCCAGGAGTTGTATAGCTGGGTCCTCCAGTAGAACTATGTTCACTTTCCGGAGGAACCGCCAAACTGATTTCCAGAGTAGTTGTACCAGCTTGCAATGAAGGAGTGTTCCTCTTTCTCCACAACCTCGCCAGCATCTGCTGTCACCTGAGTTTTTTATCCTAGCCATTCTGCTGGTGTGAGGTGGAATCTCGGGGTTGTTTTGATTTGCATTTCCCTGATGACTAAGGATGCTGAACATTTCTTTAGGTGCTTCTCAGCCATTTGGTATTCCTCAGTTGAGAATTCTTTGTTTAGCTCTGTACTCCAGTTTTTAATAGGATTATTTGGTTCTCTGGAGTCTAACTTCTTGAGTTCTTTGTATATTAGCCCTCTATCAGATATAGGATTGGTAAAGATCTTTTCCCAATTTGTTGGTTGCCATTTTGTCCTATTGACAGTGTCTTTTGCCTTATAAATCTAAGCGGGTACTAGTCCAGAAGATCGGAATACACAAGTACAATCCACAAACCACAAGAAACTCAAGAAAAAGGAAGACCAAAATGTGGATACTTCATTCCTTCTAAAAAGGGGGAACAAAATACCCATGGAAGGAGTTATAGAGACTAACTATGGAGCAGAGACTGAAGGAAGGACAATCCAGAGACTGCTCCACCTGGGAATTCTTCCCATATTCAATCATCAAATCCAGACACTATTGTTGATGCCAGCAAGTGCTGGATGACAGGAGCCTGATATAGCTATCTCCTGAGAGGCTCTGCCAGTGCCTGACTAATACAGAAGTGGAGGCTCACAGCCATCCATTGGACTGAGTACAGGGTCCCCAATGAAGGAGCTAGAGAAAGAACCCAAGGAGAGGAAGGGCTTGTAGCCCTTAGGATGAACAACAATATGAACTAACTATTACCCTCAGAGCTCCCAGGGACTAAACCACCAACCAAAGAGTCTACATGGCGGGACTCATGGCTCCAGCAGCGTATGTATAGCAAAGGATGGCCAAGTCGCTCATCAATGGGAGGAGAGGCCCTTGGCCTTGTAAAGGTCCTATGCCCCAGTGTAGAGGAATGGCAGGGCCAGTAAGCAGGAGAGGGTGAGGTGGTGAGCAGGGGGAGGGGGAGGGAATAGGGGTTTGTTTTTGTTTTTGTTTTTTATTTTATTTTATTTCTTTTTGGAGGGGAACTTGGGAAAGGAGATATTGTATGCCATGTAAATAAAGAAAACATCTTAAAAAAAACAGAAGAAGAATTTCCCTGGGAAGAGAAAACAGAACAGATATCATGGGTGGGTAGGGGTAGGTAGGATGGGAACAGGAAGGATCAGGTGTAGCAGGGCTGGAAAGAGAGTGATTATCAGCAAAACTTATGTTTTTTTTAAATTACACTGTCTTATATTATATCCTAACTGTATGTTCCCCTCCCTCCTCTCCTCTCAGTCACCCCACCACACACACCCCACAGCTTCACTCTTTGCTCAACCCACTCCTCCTCCATTTCCCTTTAGAAAAGGGCAGGTCTTCCAGGGATATCAACCACACACAGCATATCAAGTTGGAGTAAGACTAGGTATCCCCTTTACTAGTAAGTCAGCAAAACTTCTTAACTGGCCCTATGGACTTCCTCTTTGCTACCCCCAAAAGTCCTTACATTTCTTCCCTTCTGGGTTTTTGAAACTTAATTTGACCTCTGACCTTCCCTGCCTCACTCTCCCCTTGCCCTAAGTCCTTTGCTCTGCCTGGGCTGTCCATCACCCCAGCATTGAAAGCCAGAGTCTCCTAGTGTTACAGCCTTGTAAAACCCCACCCTGACCCCAAGGCAACAACTCTGCAGGGGCCCATGCTGTCAGCCCACAGCACTGGGCCCAGCTCTGCGTCTGGCACCTACAGGTGCTGCGCACGCCGAAGTGCCTGAGGACTCTGCCAGGCCACAGAAGGAGGATCTAACCCACCCGCTACACCATGGCAGCACTTGGCAGCCCTTACTTCCTAGCAATCAATGAATTGAAGAGAATTTCCCTTATTCTTTGATATCGATATCAATTATAGCACCTCTTCAAAGTACTGACGAAAGTAATCATGATTGATTTCCCTTGTTTGAGTTAACTAAGAGGAACTTCTCAAGAGACACTTTAGTACCCCATTAATCTTCTATTAATAATTCTGTTATGAGCCTCCAGAGTCAAAAGTTTTTGTTTTCACTCAACATTAGGGTTGAAGATTCATCCGTGGTGTGGCCTATTACTCTAGGTCCTGAAAGCCACTCACGGAGACCTGGCTATGATGGCATCACTACCACCATGCTGAGCCCCACACCAAGCGAAGCAAGACAATCTATGAGAGAAAACAGTAAGAGAAAAATAAACACAAAGCCCCAGGCAGTGGCTGCTTCTGGGGCAGGCTGGAGGGGGAGACAGCTGTGGGAAGCAGGACTGGAGGTCACGCTCAGCCTCTTAAGTTGGGGGCTAGTTTGAATGGCTTATCTTACTACCATGCTTTGAAGCTCTCATGTTCTTTATATCTCCTTGTTTTTTAGATCGCATATATTGCTGTGTATTCATACATATAATTGTCTTACCGTTACTACTAATACCTCCTTTGGGGGAGAGAACAGGATTATTGAGAGACTAAAAGATTCCTTCTTGACACCTTTATAAATATTAGAATACTAGAGTAAGAGATGTGGAAATAGCATGCCCCTGTCTCACCCTACGCTGAGTATCTTCTGTCAGCACCCCTGAAAGCCCACCCCACACTATGCAGGGTCTTAGAAGGCTAACCCATATCAAGGACATCAGTGGGCTCCCTTACCATCTATCTTTTGGGAGAACTCAGCCAACAGAAAGCAGGAGAGAAGAGTAAAGTCATGGTACCAAGTCCCTGTCCCCTCCCCACCAGGGAGGCACCGGTGGTATCTCTCCCCCAAACCCACAGCTCAACTCTGGAGCCTCTCTGATCCCCCCCAGCCCTCCCTAGAAAGACTCATTGCCCTGCTGCTGTTTCAAAGTTTGTGGTTTCCCCAAGCTGCCTCCCACCTTCATAAGCTGCTCCTCCGAGTCTTCTGAAATGACCCAGGCTGTGGTCACGTGTAGGCAAGTGGTAGAGAGGAGACCTAAAGCTGTGTATGAGACCTCTCCACTCTCTTCTGTAAAGGTTGCCATGACTCTAAGGAAAGTGATAGCTAGCCACGGCAGTTACTACTGGGTTTTATGTTCCTTAGCCACTTAATAGAAAACAATTTGCTCTTCAAGACTGATGTTACAAAAGGACACTTAACTGAGAAATGTGTGTGAAATGCAAAACTGCAATAGAAAGACAAACTTCCCACACAGGCAACAAAGTAAGTCTAAAGTACCCTTTAAAATGTAATTTTTAGGGGAATGTAAGCATAAATCACGATCTGTTGATTTTACGGTCCTGTTTCCTGGCCCCTCTATCACTTTGATTTCTCCCTGTACCTTCTATTAAGTGGTAGTCCCAGAACTAAGGACAGGGCACCAACAGCTCCCTCACAGGTCCCAACACCAAAGGGCTTTAGGTGGTGACACTTCAGATAGCTCCAGCTTTCCTGTGTTAAAAACAGCAGGAGGGAACCTTTGAGCACTCCCCGCTTCGTCTAGCTGTCTTTCTGGCCCTTTCTGCTTATTTTTATTTTTTCAACAATGCAGCACAAAGACAGTTCTGGCTTTAAGCCCAATTTATCATTTGCTGGAGTCAGTAGAAGAGGTGCAAATATTATCAAACAATAAGCTACAAATAAAGGCACCTTGGTTTGACTGGCGTTAAAGAACAACCCATCCTAATTTCTTGTCATCTCTCCTGGCTGATGTGACACTTGTGTTCCTTGACAGAGCGCTCAGCATCTTGGCAGAATTGCTAATAGCAGAGTTGATAGAAGGTTCAGCACTCGGTACCTTAGGAGCAGCAAACAGATGATTGTGACAAAGCTGGATAGCAAGGATGACGAAAAGGAGCAAGCTGCCGTGACAGAAACAACCCTCACTCACTTCCTCAAGCATATGCTTAGTTCCCAGCAGTCCACGCTGTGGACAGTGCCCAGACATCTGCTTACTTCCAGTGTGCATTTTCAGCCCTATCTCTCAATTTTGAGGGATGTTCGCCAGCTGATCATATCTGAGTTTTCCTTTCCACTGCTTGTGCACACACGTCACTACAAGCAGCAAACACATAGCAGACCAGGAGGGTAATAAGGGTTAGACAAGTATGTACAGCTGATGGTGAGAAAGACACTGCGATAGCACACAACAATTCCGATCTAGGGCCTGGCTCATGGTAGCTGCTCAATGAGAGAGTGGAAGGAAAGACTTGTAAGGTGTTTTCACAACCTATGATTTCTCAGAACAAGGTGCCTAGAAGAGACTTGGGGTGTGTGGATGTTCAAACTCAACAGAAGCAAGATGAGAAAAGGCCTCAGCTCAAGTTAAGAAAAATAACAGAGAACTGGTGTGAACTATTACACCCTTGCATGATCTCTGGCCCCAGGGAATACCCCAAAAGTCTCACCAAGAGTCTTAGGAGACCACAAAGCAGTTCTACTGGGAGTGAAGGTATAGATAAGATGCCAGACAATGAGTTCTTTGGGGAGCCAGAGAAGGATATGTCTGCTGGTTTGAGGGCCTGAATTTTATGGGGTATATGTTTTCCAATGTCAAAGCAACCTAGAGCTGATGACAAGAAAAAGACTTAGAAACATAACCCTATGTCTGACTTAATGGAACAATTCTCTCTACAGCATTCCTAATGGAGAACTGTCTAGTGTCCAGTGACCTGACCAGAGACAGCATGCTGCTGCTGGACAGCTCCCAAGTGGGCAGGCTCTTCATTTGAGTCCTGATACTAGGGATGCAGGAGAGAGAAAAAGTAAATTATCCAGATCCTGCCCCTTTATGGCAGCACCTCTGACCTCTGACGTCAGAGATTGTTTCTCTGTCTCCCATTGGTGTATGCAGCCATTGTTGACTTCCCCCTGCCTGGTGTGTGAGACTGTAGTTTGTGGTGCCGCATAGTTGAACAGTGGTCTGGACAGTGCATCCCTGCCCAGCAGATGTACTACCATTCATTTCTAATCATTATGACTGCTGTCAATCATCAGGCTGGTCCCTTAGAACTCAAGAACCTTCTGCCTCTCAGCTGTCCTTCCTGTTTTGTCTTCTGCTCGCTGGTTCAGGTCTGTGCTCGAGCACAGTCACGACTGTACCCTTCTTTACTGTGACCAGTTTGGATTATGTAGAGAAATATCTAGATGTCTCCTCCTTTCCTCAATATGTCTCTTCTTGCTCACCATGAATTCTCAATCTGCCTGGTATACAGAGGAACCAAATCTTGATAAATAATAAATAAAGGTCTGAATAAATGAATATCGAATGTCACCTACAGACCTGAGCACACCAGCCTGTAATAAACACTGCGTCTCCAAACTGGAATCCATTCTTTTAACATCTCGGAGCATGACCCAGGATCAATAATTTATTTTCATTAGAATCATCCACCTAACCTAGCTTCATTTCATCCCCAAAGCCAGACTAGGCAGAGGAATAGCACACTAAAGTTCTGGGTTTTCCTACCACACTTCTCTGCCTTTAGAACAATTCTACTTCAGACTCTGTTCCTGTGACTGATGGCGTGCAAGCACCCATCCAACACAATTAGGAAATGATTGGTAGACATGAGTAGGTGGCAGAGTGCAGCTGGTGCTCACAACCGCAGTGATTATGGGTCCCCATGGAGGGAGGCAAGGGATCACAGACAATTCTCGCTACTGAAGGCAATAACAGCCTTCCTGCCTCCCACCCATGGGAAGCTGTGAAGAGCCTGTGTGTGCTGGGGTGGTGGTGTGTGTGCGTGCGTGCGTGCGTGCGTGCGTGTGTGTGTGTGTGTGTGTGTGTGTGTGTGTATGCCGGGGTGGTGGTGCATGTGCATGCGTGCAAGCCTGTGTGTGCTGGGGCGGTGGTGTGTATGCAGGTGCATGTGTGCGTGCGTGCGTGCGCGCGTGTGTACGCGTAGCACAAGCTGCCATGCTGGGAAGCAGAGAGAAACATGTCCTGTGCCCCTCACGGACAATGCTATCGTCTCCCTTTGTTCTCACAACCTTCCTCTCAGCCTCTCTTGGGTTTTATTTATTTATTTATTTTTAATCCAGCAGAAATCTTTTCCTTTCTTAATTGCTTCCAATCCATTTCATCCCAGTCTTTGCTTAACAATTCAGAATGAAGGAAAGTGTGTTCTTCTAACTCTTATACTATCATTTTAAACAAAGAATGAGCCTGTCTCGGGTGCAGGTATGCCATGAACACTGAAGGAAGAAAAACTGCATCCTTCACATCTCCTGGGATTCTAATTTCTTCTGGCTTTAAAAGAAATACGAGTCTATCATGATTTCCCATGAAAACCCCTGAGGTAGATGTCTTCTGAGAGTGTCTTGTTTCACACCTACTAGTACACTTGGGGAAAGCACATTTTAAAACTGCTTAGCCCCAACAAGACTAGCGTACTAAACCATCTAGCACAATCCTGGGTTACTCAGACCATTCCCTTGCTCTGAGTCAGATGGGAACGTCTCTTCTGTAAAGACCTCTACACTCTATTCACCACCTCACCTCCATATAGTCATACTTTAAAAGTTCCTCGGCATAATGCAAACTTATTTTACTGGAGCTTACGACCCCAGCGGATATCATCAAGAAAAAATGATCCTTCCCTACATCTGCTTGTTTAGGGCCTTCTGCTCAGAGCTCTCCAGGCTGACCATTCCATTCAGCATGTGATGCTGCTGCTCAAACTCCTTTCACCACCTGCCCATCAGGATCCACCAATCCCTTCATGATTCCTGCCGGGGAGCCCTTGGGAAGCCACTTGCCTCACTTGACACCTGCCCAAGAACTTCATCAGCATATTCAAAAATATCCCAGGTCTCCTTGCAAAGACAGAGCAGAATTTATAGCTCATCTGCCTAATTTACTAATTATCCCATAAAACAAAAGTTCTGAAAGCCAGAGGTACCGTTCCGTTCTGTAGGCACCCACTCTGCTAAGAGACCAAGCCACTCTGCTAAGAGACCAAGAGCACTGAGTGTCACAGAGGAGTAAGTGCTGATGCCGCAGTCAGGAGGGTCACGGCCCAGGCAAGCTCTGCAGCATCCCAGAGGGCCACTCACTTCCAGTGTCAGCCCAGTCCCTAAATACATATTTAGAATGCCACACACATTTGCTCAGACCGCTCTTCAGGGCTCTTTTGGCTCTTACATTCCAACTAGTCAAAAGTTCTTCATTTCCTTCTCAGTGACATAAAAACCATGTCTATGGCACATCCTCTACCTGCTTCCTCTAGGGTGGCATTGAGTATGTTTCCCAATCTTTCTTTTATTATCACCCTTTGACTGGGAGGAGCCATTTATACCTTTCAATCTCTCCATCAGCGAAACCTAATATCATACATGCATCACATGTATCTATTATGTGGTGTGTGATTAATATATACAAAATGGGACTCGTTTGCTGCCCCCAATAACAAATCTTTAGCAATATTACCCTGCTTCTAATGGAACTGATATTGACCCATTTGCTACTTCCAGATTAGCTTATTTGCCCCTAGATCCAAGGACTGTTTGTATAGCCAGAGACTCTGAAAGTAGCCATTATGTAAGCCAAAATGGGATAGCCAGAAGTTTTCATGAAAGTAAACAGCAGCTCCCCATTCTTCCAGGCCAGGCCAAGCTATCTCCTGCTGTAGTCCTCCCATCCTGGTGGGATTCTCACCTCTGCCCACAGTTACCACTTCCAGATGAATCCTAGCAGGAACAACGGGAATGTAGTAAACAATGGCTGGTGATGTTCCAGGAACAATTAGAACCCAATCCAAGGGCCTCTGTGGCTGTCTCAGTTCACTGGCATCAGCTCCCCCTCCCAGCAGACAGTTCCCCTTCACCTTACCTTGGCACGCTGGCCAAATACGTCACGAGTTTCCGTAGGTCTTCCTGTCTTATTCTGTCATGATTGCTTCGGGCAGGGAAGGTCAGGATGGGTCCACCTCTCTTGTCACGCCCCCCTGGAAAGACAAGAGTAGGCAGTTTAAGAAAAGCACCAGAAAAGTCAACTACAGATGAAAAATAGTGTTGTGGAATGTCATTGCTTTTTAGCTGGTGGGAGCTACATGAAGGTAAGATGGATGACTTTAGATTTCTGCTGCCTTGTCTAGAGACTCTAAAAATGATAGTGGGCATATTTCAGAGTCATTATAAAGACTTCCCAGCCGAGCAGTGGTGGCATATGCCTTTAATCCCAGCACTTGGGAGGCAGAGGTAAGCAGATTTCTGAGTTCGAGGCGGGCCTGGTCTACAGAATGAGTTCCAGGACAGCCAGGGCTACTCAGAGAAACTCTGTCTTGAAAAACCAAAAAAAAAAACAAAACAAAACAAAACAAAAACCCATAAAGAAAAAATTCCTTCCCAGATAGCAAGAGAAGGCGCACTGGGAAGAAGCACCCTCAGCACGTGGGGTGATGAGAAGGTGTTGGGTTGTAACTGCTCTTGTTGAGAAAACAAGCTGCGTAAAAGTGCTTTGCCTTGGAAATTTAACCTCCAGCCACTTCTCTTTGTGGACTCCAGGGGTGTGGGATTATTCTCCAGGAGCTAATGACATGAGAGACCTCAGAGCAGCACCCCTCAGCACAGCATTGCCAGGAGGTTTTCAGACTCTGTAAGATAATACTGAGGGTTCTCCACAAAGCCCAGAGGCCAGCTCTACCCACTGGCTGCCTGAGGTGCCATGTGTCCCATCCAATGGAGAGGCACATGAATCTCATTAGAAGCATGGCTGCTTAGGGTCTTACTAAAAACTACATGTAACAAAAAAGGTGGGAGGAGTGACTCAGAATGGTGACCACTGTTTTTACTAGGACAGGATTCCAGGTGGCTGCTGTTATGTCCTCTGTTTTCCATACTTTCTCTCTGTTCTTATTGTATAATGTTAAAATTCATTTATTAACAGACACTAAAATTACAAAGCAGACCAAGTTTCTCAGGGGGTGTTGAATGGGGTTGAAGCTGAAGGGTAGTGACTATACCCTTGTAGCACACTGACTCTCTACTAGCCAAAGGCCACCCATCTCTATCATGATCACAATGCTCACTCACATCTCAAAAAGTCACTGACATCTCCACAGTGCACACCAAAAGGAGATGTAATGGGAGAAAGATAGGGATGCATGGTCATAGTGCCATAGCAACCCTGGAAAGAAGCCTCTATTAGCTCACTGTCTCCTACATGACTGAGTGGCCCAGGGCCTGCCCATGTGTGAGCTCAGATGGAATGCTTCCTTCTGATCATAAGGCACACAGGTCTTCTGGGGCTCAGAGGTGGGCAATTGGTAAACATTGAATCTAGACTACCACAGAGGAGGAGGAGGCTGCAGAGGGAGGACACTAGGTAGGTGACTCCATCAATAAAGTGCCTACTACACACAAGTGAGGGCTTAAGTTTAGATTCCCCAGCACCCACATAAATATGGACGTGATGATATGTATCTATGATCCTTGTATTTGGGAGACAGAGAAAGAGAGATCCTCAGAACCTGATGGTCAGCTAATGTAGCCAACCAGTAATCTAGTTGAGATAAAAGCCCATGTCTCAAAAAACAACATGGAAACACTCAGTGTTGACCTCTGGCCTCTGTACATGCATTCATAAGCACCAAGACATGCATGCATTCTCACATACATGCATTCACACACACACACACACACACACACACACACACACACACACACACAC
>JADRCD010220688.1:0-56188 GCA_019843815.1 Montemys delectorum | reverse complement strand
CACACACACACACACACACACACACACACACACACACACACACACACGTACCACCACCACCACCACCATCACCACCACATAGTGGGAGAGGCTACAGGCAGGCACGAGAGGATTAAACAAAATCAAGCTATGGAGCGTGGTCAACATCCACTTCCCTCTCTACCCCACAGGGTGGATTTGTGCAGATACAGAGTTGAGCCAACTCCAGACCTTTCGTATTCTTAGTCCTAGCTCTTTGCATTGACAACCACCTTCATCTGATCTGCCTTGGAAGAGAGAGGTCCTTATCTTCCAACTGTGATCTACAAGCCACATGAAGAAAGGGACCAGAAGGGTTAGACAGACAGGTTCTCAGAAGCTAGAAGGCTCTCAGACATCCTTCTCTGCTAGCCTTGATTGCAGCATCCTAAGCATTCTCATTCTTGGAGGTGTGTGTGTGTGTGTGTGTGTGCGTGTATGTGTGTGTGTGTGTGTGTGTGTGTGTGTCTGTCTGTCTGTCTGTCTGTCTGTCTGTCTGTCTGTCTGTCACAACTGTTAGCTTTCTCCCTGACCTTCCGAGGATACCATATAAGTAGGGCTATGGGTACCCTAAGGAGCAGAGACTTGCATGTGCAGAGGGTGAACAGTGGCTTGGAGGGCTGGTTGATATCTGTAATCACACCCAACTGGAAGTAAGGTTCTGAGAATGTAGGGAGCCACCAAAGGTCGGAAATGGCCTCTTTTGTCTCCAAAGGTGTTTCTTTTGTGTGGATTAAGAGTCCAGGAAAGGAGGCAGGATCACACTTTTCTTGAGAGTGGAAAAAAATCCAAGAATAAAGAGAGAGGAAGTATAGAGGAAAACCAGCCTTATGTTGGAAAGCTGGGGGCAATGGGTGGAATGAGGCCTCACAGTGGGTACAAGATGAAAGATCTAGCACTCAGGTGATAGGGCATGCCAGTCTCTCTAAGGCAGACTGCAGAACCTAGGAGGGAGAAGAAAATAAAGTCATGGAGAAGGACAGCTAAGCCTTGCTCAGAGCAAAATAAGATACCAACACCACCTTTCAAGGTCAAGGTAGGCTTTAGCTAATGAGTCCAAGGCCATAGAACCATTGCCAGTAGAAAGCATCCCATAGGAATGGAGATGATAAGAGCTTCAACAATAGATGCTGAGAGGCAGAGACAGCCCTATTCTATGATGGCAGAATTGAGCTGGTAAAGACTGTGCATGGGGAGAACCTGGTGAGGGTGAGAACTGCTCTACCACATCAGGGGATCCCAGAGAAGACAGATCCCCTGCCATCTGTTGACCAACAGGGGCAAACAAACAGGGGAAAACAGAAAGGGCCAAAGACAGGAGAACAAGATTACAGACAATATAGCAGAGGTCAAAATTATGGCTGGCCACCATAGAAACAGGATTAGACTCTGGTGTCCAGAGGTTGAGCATCCATTAAGGTGGATCACTGGTAACCAAGATGGATACTGACATTAGAAGATCAGCAGAGATGAAGTATGAAGCTCCAAGGCTAAAGTGGCTGTGCATAGGAGAGAGGAACCAAAGACATATTTAAAGCATCATGGTTGTATGATCTTTAACAAAACCATTGACTTGTGCAACAAGTTCTTGCCCTTTACCTATCTGGGCAAGGCTTTGGTGGTTGGAGCTACAGAATAAGGATGCAGAGAATGGGAGGGGGTTGCATATTTTAGAAATGCCAATGGCTCTCCTTCTGTATAGACAGGAAAGCAGAGCTGGGGAAGGAGGAAGGCCCAAAGTGAGAGACGTTGATGCTTCATTGACTAAAGTAGGGAGGACTCACACTCTCAGGAGGCAGCAGGCTCTAGCTAGGGTAGCAGATGGAAGGAGCGTGGGAGAGAGACACATCTCAGGAAGCATACCAAAAGTTGGATTCACATAACAATAGCTCTGCACCAGGATTTTAATGGATTCACACGAGGTTTTTTTTTTTTTTTTTCCAAAGGGAATAAGGTTATTTTGTAGTTGGAAATATCATGTTAGACTAGATAGAGTTGGGTATTGTAGGATTTTACAGAGCCTTAAATGTTAATGTGCTTTGACGGGTGGTTCAAGTCGAGGGCAGGAGGACTTTAATATTCAGCAATTCCCAAACTCCTTTCCCCATCTTCAAAGATTATCTTATGGAACTTTGAAATCCTGGGGCCCAGAGTACAAAAGGTTGTCCCCAGTAACATGGAGCATCACTAGAAGGTGGCTAGAGGCAGGGCATAAGCATGTGAAGATCCTAGAGATGCAGTAGGTCTCACACAAGAGGGCTGGGCAGAAAGAAGGGGTCAGGTTGCTGTGAGTGGGAGGCCAGAACCCCAGCTGTGAGCCATGGAGCATGAAGGGTCAGGACTAGGACAAGAGACACACATCAAGGGACGGAAACATCCACTGTCACACCCACCCACATGTCTGCCTACAGAAGTGGTTGGGCTGTCCTGGACTATTCCAGATGTCCGTTGCCATGGTAACATGCTTTGTTTTACCTGGTCAAAGCTGAGATGCTGGCAGAGGAGGGTGGGCATAGCAAATGGTCTGTTTCTCTGCCTACCATGCTCTTGGCTTTGCTCTCAGAAGGAAATGTGACTGCATTATTATTTTTTTATTTAAGTTTTATTGTATTACGATGAGAAAAGATACATGATTTCAATTTATCTGAATTTGATAACATTTAAAAACATATTTTAAGTAAATAGAATTAAATCACATTCTTGTTTCCCTTTTATACCCCAACTCCTCCCAGAGACCCCTCCTTCAATATCTACAATATCTTTTTTTGTCATATTCTTTAAAAATCTATAAAATATTATAATAAAATTGAGTATTATAAAAGTTGTTTGATATAAAACATCAATAAATTTAACAGTCTTATGTAGATGCTTGTCTACAGCAATACAGAAAATACATGTTTTTCTCAATATAAATTTTAAATAACTCCAAACATACTAACTGTATATTTTAAAATAATTCATCACTACTAGTATTTTCTTAAATGAACATAAATATATAAAGTCTTTTTGTTTGTTTGTTGATTTGTTTGTTTTGTATTTAGTAGAGTTTAAAATCTTGTCTCTTACTGTGGTACAAGCCCAAAATAAGAACAATTTTTAGACATTGGATTTCATTGTAATAAGGCGGTACTTCAATGACCCTCACATCCCCAAAGGATTTTACCTCCATCATAGCTAAGTTGAGAGTTGACAGTTCTGCTCACCAAGGAATGAATTGTAGGCACAATTTTTGGATACAGACTTCCTGCTATGGTCAAAGCTATTTGACTTGAGTGACTTTATTCTCAGCCCACAGAGAACAGGTTACATTCATTTAAGAAATGGTGTGTGTGTATTAAGATGGTTTATCCATAAAGTCACTGTTTCAGTGAACAATGGTTCTGCTTGGAGAGTGGCACAGACATTAGGTGGGGGTAAGAATCTGGTTCGTTGGCTGTGATGTTTTGAAAAACATTCATCTCAGAGAAAGAGTAACTTATAAAGTCCTCTTCTTCAAACTTGATACAAGAGTTACAAACTTCAAGCAAAGCCCTTAGTCTCACTCTTTGTTATTCTCTTAGAAGCCATCTCCCAAGTTAATTGTCTATGTTTCTTTTGGCTGTATAAATACTTTTGAAATATGTAAGCTGTTCTGAAAACCATAGTATAGTGTAAAAACATGAAATAAACAATACTACTAATAGAGAGGCTCAGATAGGAGAAGCAAGTTGTACACAGCAAGACACCGTCACGTACAAACAAGCTGAAAGTGAATATGGATTGTACAGTATTGGACCTATATCTCCAATTACCAAATTAGAAAGACCATTGGATGACAGTCAACAAATTTCTAATTCCTCATATTTTTGGATTTCAATCAATTAGGATATGTTGGTAATATTAATTTTCATATTAAAATATTAAGAAAAAGTAATGTTACTTCATGTTGTTTTTGTTATAAGAGGTGGAATTATGTTTGTGTGAGTTTGTTGAAAGATTACTTTCTTGCTTCTTCTAGGGTGTAGTTTTGCTTCTTATATTGGTGTTTTCCATCTATTATCCTTTGTAGGGCTGGATTTGTAGAAAGATATTGTGTAAATTTGGTTTTGTCATGGAATATCTTGTTTCTTCCATCTATGGTAATTGAGAGTTTTGCTGGGTATAGTAGCCTGGTTGGCATTTGTGTTCTCGTAGGGTCTGTATGATATCTGCCCAGGATTTTCTAGCTTTCATAGTCTCTGGTGAGAAGTCTGGTGTTATTCTGATAGGCCTGCCTTTATATGTTACTTGACCTTTTTCCCTTACTGCTTTTAAAATTCTTTCATTGTTTAGTGCACTTGGTGTTTTGATTATTATGTGATGGGAGGAATTTCTTTTCTGGTTCAGTCTATTTGGAATTCTATAGGTCTCTTGTATGTTCATGGGCATCTCTTTCTTTATGTTAGGGAAGTTTTCTTCTATAATTTTATTGAAGATATTTACTGGCCCATTACCTTGGGAGTCTTCACTCTCTTCTATACCTATTATTCTTAGGTTTGGTCTTCTCAATGCATCCTAGATCTCCTGGATGTTCTGGGTTAGGAGCTTTTTGCATTTTGCATTCTCTTTGACTGTTGTGTCAATGTTTTCTATGGTGTCTTCTGCCCCTGAGATTCTCTCTTCTATCTCTTGTATTCTGTTGGTGATGCTTGCACCTATGACTCCTGATTTCTTTCCTAGGTTTTGTATCTTCAGGGTTTTCTCTCTTTCTGATTTCTTTATTGTTTCTATTTCCATTTTTAGATTCTGGATGGTTTTGCTCATTTCCTTCACCTGTTTGTGTTTTCCTGTAGTTCTTTAAGAGACTTTTGTGTTTCCTCTTTAAGAGCTTCTAGCTCTTTACCTGTGTTCTCTTGCATTTCTTTGAGGGTGCTATTTATGTCTTTCTTAAGGTCCTGTATCATTGTCTTGATAAGTGATTTTATACCTGAATCTTGCATTTCCGGTGTGATGGTGTGCACAGGACTGGCTATGGTGGGAGAATTGGGTTCTGATGATGCCAAGTGACCTTGGTTTGTGTTGTTTATTTTCTTACTCTTGCCCCCAGACATCTGGTTATCTCTAGGGCTACCTGCCCTTGCTAATTCTGACTGGAGTCAGTCCTTCCTGTGATCCTGGTTGTATCAGAACTCCTCAAAGTCAAGCTGTCTCTGTGATCCTGTGATTCTGGGATCCTGCGATCCTGGGCTTGTTAGAGCACCTGGGAGTGGAGTTTCCTCTGGGTGTTGTGGGACTGGCTTTGGAGTTTATGCCCAAGTTTGTGCACAGGCTGGCCCAGATAGACAAGAAGTAACCTGAGCCACTGGGCTGGCAGAGTTCCTGTGTGCCTGGGTCCTGCTGGGACATTGTTGTGTCCTCCTCACCTCTGATCCTAGGCTTGTTAGAGTGCCTGTGAGTGGAGCTTCATCTGGGTATTGTGGGATTGGCTGCATTATTTAACTTAGCATTTCTCTGCTTGGTTCTATTTTTGTGTTATGTTTCCTGACTCAGCATGTATAGAATAGGGAAATCAGTTTTGTTTTCCTTGTTAGGTGCAGTCAATCATTATCTTCCAACCACCTTCAGTGCCCTTCCCAGGCACAGAGGGCAATGTTCCCTAAGCTCAGAAGCTCCTGACTGGGCAAGCGTGGATGAGTCAGGCTTGACTCATTCAGGAACATAGCAGTGAGTGGCATAGTGCCAGTCCCTACTTGCCTCATCCCTGACTGCCTTCCTGGCAAACTACTCCATGTGTTCAATAAGGACAACTCTCTACCTTTTAGTGGGCTCTCACCGATCTGGCTGGCCCCCATTCACATCCAATTGACCTACATAGGAAAACCAAGTTACTAACAATAAAGTAAGGGTCCCCATGTCAGAACATACTAAGTCTGTCTTCATAGTCCCTGAATGGATGCTGAACAAGATGCTGTCAGAAGAGATAGGCTAGGTCTGAAAGAGCATCTGGAGGAGGGGAAGTGGAATATTTTAACTTGGGAAGGACAGAAGAGGCTCAAGATGACAGGTATGGGAAAGCCTGAGAAGGAAAACGTCTGGCATGAGATAAACAGGGGCATCAGCAAGACATCTAAGGGATAGGAAGGCTTTAACAAAGGTCCATAAAACAGAAGCCTGTACTAGGAGTCAAGACTGTGGGGCCCAAGGCAAATCGATGCTCAGAGACTACCAGGACTTCCACACAGGGTCTTTCCACAATCCTCTCAAAGGTTATTCTACTATGCCTCTACACCTTTAGTGATGAGGGGCTCACTATTTAATACAAATAGGCCAAGGCAGCTTTTGGATCTCAGTTGTCTTAACAGCAACAACTGTGAGAAAATAACAGTCCACGCACAGCTACAGAATGCACACAGTGTCTTCCAAAGGCTCCTGTGCACCTAGCACATGCCTGCCTCCCCACCTATACCACACTGACTTGTTGGCCTCCCTTCTCTAGTAAGGTGGAGACAGCTCAAATATGGCTTCTCTTCCTACAGAGGACCTCTCCTCCTCTCTTTTCCTTTTGTGGTAGTTGTTGCACATCGGCCAAGCCAGATGTGCCTATGCAGAGAGTTAGTATACAATGGAAGCGAGCTCCCTCACGGCCCATGGCTCCATGGACTGTCATTTAGACAAAACAAAAACAAAAACAAAAACAAAAACAAAACAAACAAAAAAACAAACTAGAGACAAAGGCTCTGTCTATGAGGTATATTCCAGGGTTAGTCTCTGTACAGCTCCCACTATCAGCACCCAGCACAGGCTCAGGATCTGCCAAGTTCTGACAAGAAGGAATCCACCAAGTTTGTGACATCATGGGAAATATACATTCTACCTAATAGAACATGCATGGCTAGGTCCAAGTAAATGGTTTACAAGAAGCAGTAGCTGTCCTGAAGGCTTCAGATAGCTAATACCCAAATTAGATGCTGAGAGGCCCAGGTGCATGGGATAGGTTGGGAGTGATGTGAGGAATAAATATTTGGGGGTTCACAAAACAAATAAAACAAACCAAGAGCAAAACTTGAGAATATACTTTTGTTTCCATTTGCTAAGAAAACAAATGAGGGGAAACCAAAAAAAACAAAACAAAACAAAACAAAAAACCCAAAAACCAAAAAACCACCTGAAAACAACCCACCAACCATAACAAACTAAACAACAACAACAAACTCCTGCGGTTTGTGACCCACTAAGAAAGAAGAAGAAGCCATCGGGAACATGTGGGCTGCATACATTCTTCCTACTGCGACCTCTCACATTCCCTGGTGGCCCTGGAAGAGAGAGCAGTCAGGCTGCAGCAGCGTTGGGTGTGTGTGTGTGTGTGTGTGTGTGTGTGTGTGTGTGTGTGTGTACCTGCCTGTTGTTGCAAGTATCCTCCAGAGTCTCCAGGCAAGGTCAGGCCCACTTTTCCTCTGCCTGTCACTGAAGGGAGGAAGCAGCCATGACAAGCCTAACTGCTACAGTGTCTCATTGCACAGAAGACAATGAGTGATCACACACACACACACACACACACACACACACACACACGCGCGCGAGCATGCACGCACGCACACATTCACTCACATGCACACATTCACTCACACATACACTCTCACACACACACACACATACACAAATACATACACTCATACACACACACTCACTCAGATGCACACACATTCACACACATGCACATGCATACACACACATGCACACACACATGCACACAAACTCACACACACATGCACATACACACTCATACACACACACACGCACACATACATACACACACACACACTCACATGCACACATGCACACACACGCACACATACATACACACATGCACACACTCACATGCACACATGCACACACACACTCATACACATACTCACACACACATACTCACACACACACTCACAAACACACACTCACACGTGCGCGCACACACACACCCCTTCTTGAGGTCTACTACAAAGAAGCTTACTTACCAGACACGAAGGCCACTTTCTCCTTTAGGATAGGAAGGACATCAGAAGCTTTCAAACCATCATTTCGAAAGGATCCTGTGGGACAACAAAAGGGAAAGAGAGTGAAGATGCCAGCTACCTATCAGCTAGGCCACAAGGCCCCACCCTCAGCCTCCCAGGCCCATCATCTTGTCTTGTGCAGGTCTGCAGCCCAGCCTAACACAGGGAGAGTCCCCATTGTGACGGGGCCAAAGCTTTCTCTTCTCTTGGTCCTTTTCAAGAGAGGACAGCTCAAGTCATTCCCATTGCGGGACAACACAGGCAGCCCTGTGGTTGAGGAGCAACTTGAAAACGGCAAGATGTTTTAAAGCACATTTATATGTCTAGTGCCTAGCAGAGTGCCACACACAGACAGCATGCAGTATGTGCCCGAGAGTTAGTTCAGATATTAAAGTGGTTTACAGAACCCCAAATTACATCTTCTTGCAGATAACCTGTTAGATTTCATTTTACAAATGGGAAAATAACCAAAAACCTGTTAGCTAGAAGCCAAGTTGATTATGATAACCCATACACACCCCCGCTCTAATGTTACAACCAGACCCCAATCTTCTGAGAAAGTGCACTTTCTCTGTCTGGTTGGGTTTTTTTGTTCTTGGTTTTTTTGTTTGTTTGTTTGTTTTTGTTTTTGTTTTTTGAGACAGGGTTTCTCTGTGTAGCCCTGGCTGTCCTGGAACTCACTCTGTAGACCAGGCTGGCCTCGAACTCAGAAATCTGCCTGCCTCTGCCTCCTAAGAGCTGGGATTAAAGGCGTGTGCCACCACTGCCTGGCTGGTTGTTTTAAGTCTTGCTTCTTAGTTGTAAAGTACTTTCCTGGGTCTATCCAACTTCCTATTAGAGAAGTGAAGGCAGACACCAGAGCTCCCCAGAACTGGAAAATAAAGATTCATCTAGAGAAACTCTAGTCCCAGAAACAAAGAGCAACTCAGCCCAGTATGAGGAGCATGGGAAGGGAGGACCAGCTTCTACGCATATACAAAACCTCAGGCTAGACCACTGTAACCCTGGCAGTTAACTCTAGTGCTTACAGAACTCTGAAAGGGAACCATCCACACTCAGACCCCTGGAGCTGTAATTGGGGTCTCTGTTGTGTATTACCATTAACACATCATACAATGGAGCTCATAAAGCAAGCAGTGTTGTCAGCTTAATACAATAGAGCCAGGGACCACAAATACACATGCTGTGAGGCCAAGTCTGAAATCTACAAAGAAGAGTTGCGTGTTCACTAGGCTAGTCTCCATTCTCTCAGTCTCCCAATATCATATGAATTTTACCAACAGTCCAGGAATTAGCTCGCTGGCCCAGGAAAGGGGAAATTTCATGCGCTGTGCACATGCAACCAAGGAAGAGAAAGAGATGTGTCACCAAATGCCAGGACCCAAGGTCAGAGATCATAATCCTGCCCCAATCAAATTTCCAGTGTCTGACTATTTAATTTCTTTCCTCTCTTTTATGTTCCCCTGATGTAGTGAACCTTTTATTCAGCAATTATGTCTCTTCAGAAGCTGACACACAGTACATGAGGTGGAGTAGTAGCCACAGGCTCACTCTGCTGCAGTGAGGAAGAAACAAAGATGAGGGAGAATTCTGACTTCAAAGACACCGCCTAGCTCTGTCCTTGGTTCCTTCAGCTAGGCACGCTCAAACCTCATCTCCCACACCAAAGACGATTACATCTCTTGAAGGGGACTAATTAGTGACAATTATTACAAAATTCACAAGCAGTTCCTATTGCTTTGCTTTGCTTTGCTTTGCTTTCTTCCTCACAGCAAGGAAACATTTTTAGCTTCTCAGCCATCTTTAACTCTTGAACTGTTTGTGGAAAATGACATTACAATATCAAAACAGCTTGTTTTTATAAGCGAAATATATTGTTCTCAGTTTTTAAATACTCTGCTGGCATCAGTATGCACACTTAATTTCCATAGAAAAACTAATGTAAAAAATAAATTCTATCTGCCTTTTCCCAGATTATTTACAAGTTCAACGTAAGTGAGGCCTGGTGGTGCCAGGCTTATAAACCCAGCTATTCAGGAAGTCAAGGCAGAAAGGTTGCAAGTTCAAAGCCAGCCTTGGCAACTTAGTAAAGGGATTGAGTATGTCATGTCCAACCCATTCTCATCTACAGAGAGGGAGGCCTTAGTCTTATCTTTCCCTATCTCTTCCTTCTCAGGACCTAGAGGATGGCCAGCAGGTCCTCCATGTAGCTAGTGATCATGTGCTCTGGTAAATGTCAGTCTTGAGCTGCCCTCTTCTAAGATTCTAAGGTTTCCACTTCCTTGGCCCGAGGCCACCCAGTCAGTTCTGATGACTACTGGGTTGTATGCCTGACTGGGTTGTGTCCCCACCACAAGAACTCCCAAAGTACCAAGATTTACTAAGTCCATTACTAGGAAGTAATCATTCCCAATAGTAGTAACAAGATTTTTCACATTATAAAAGCATTTGCTTGGGAGTCTTTTACAATAAAAGTTCCCTTAGTGTTTTAAATTAGTTTTTTATTTGCCAAAAATTGAATTACAAATAACTTTTCAACAATACATGTATTATGCAAAGCCAAGTAGACCTAAACCAATTAGCTTAGGGGCTCAGAAATTGGTAAACTTGCATATAAAACTTATTTGCACTGGCTGAAGAGCCTATGGATCAATCCCCCCAGGGACCTTGTGAAACCAGCTGTTAGAATATATAATAAAGGGTAAGTTCACTGACCACTAACTCAAACAGGATCAATGAAATTGAAACATGTTTTCACTACCAGGTACACATCCTGGTAGATTCCTGGTAAATTATCAATAAATATTTGATGAAAGAATAAATGATTAAATGCAAGTTAGTCCTTCCTAAAATGAGCTACACGAGGCCAGTGGCATCACCTGTCATATAAGCACTAGTGGTCCTGGTAGATGATCTCCAAAATGCCTCTCAGCTCTAATGCCCTGAACCTAAGTTCATTCTCCATACTTATTGACTCAATCTTATACTTCACAGTCCTCTCACTATTGGATCAACATGTTTTGAAAGGATGCATTGGAAGCAAATTCTTCAATCAGTCTCAGTGTGCTTTATAAAAACTAGAACAACTTCCCTGGCTTCCCAGCCCATTCTTTCTTGGGATCGGGACTGGGATTTTTGCAGGTAGACCAGTTGCCAAAATGGAAGAACAATGACAGAAATTCTATAAGCACACATGCCTTGCAGGAGGCAATTTTCACTGCTGCTCTTTCTGACACAAAGTGTATCCAATAGCACTATTAGGCTGTGGACACTGGACCAATGGCAGGCTGGCCTTTTCCTCAAGACAAGCCTGCTGAAACAGTAGTTCCCTCTATAGAAGCCCTGAGAAGGAATAAAAGCCCCTAACTCCTCCTTTGCCCTACAAGGAAATACAAAAACAAGTCAGCAGGAACCTTGTGGACCTGACCCAATGTGGGTGTTGTGCTTTCTCTTAAGGACAAAGGCATGCTTGGCTAGCTTTCAGTGCTAAGCCCACCGCACTCATGTCCTGCTGCTGTCAGAATTAGAAGCCTGCTGTTCTGTTAATTGGCAAACTTGAAATACTCTGCATCTATTAAGGAAGTAAAAGTTGCTACCACCATCCTCCTAAGATCCTCCAGTTCAGGTTTCCTTCCAGCCCTGTGTCTGTTTCTCATTGCCCTGAACCTCAAACAACAAGTTCCCATTGCTGCCTGGTTCTCCTCACATTTTCCTCCTCACTGCTTCTCATATGTAAAGCACCAAGGGTTGGTCCTCACTCTGGCATCCAGCCTGCACTTCTAGTCCTAAGGAAGAGCAAGCTGGGCCTTGTGCCATGGGCCCTGCCCATGGGTTCTTGGGCCTGGGAAAGCAGTGGTTCCCTTAAGGGAGCAGAGTGCTTGGGCTGTGTGTCAATCTCCTTCAGAAAGCAATCCTGAGTGAAACAAACAGAAACACACAACTGAGTGAGCATGTGGCGAGTGTTCAAAGGTGTTAGCTGCCAGGAAACCCATGGATGGCTCTCTATCTCCTTTTGGATTTCAGTCATACTTCCACAATTTGTACTTATTTAAGAACGAGCGTGTAAACATTCCAATATTGCTTCAAATGGGTCTGAGCCCTATCCCTCCACTAAAATGGCAAACATGCCAATATTCAGGTCCCCATCTCTTCTCTCGATTCCCTCCCATTGTATTCTGTGCAGGTGACATCATGTCTCTGATAGCAATCCATTGTCCTATTGGTATCCTATCTATCTCTGCTTGGAAGTCCCTGGAGAGTAAAAGCCAGTTCTTATTTGTCGTGGTGTTACCACAGTCTAAGACAAGGCCTACCTAGCACATAATGAATATATAACAAGGACTCATTTGAATGACCCCAGGAAGAGGGAACATCAAAAATCACATGGAAACCAGTGTTGGCTAGATGAGTTCTTAAGGGTTCAGTAGCAAGACAAATTTATTTTGTGCAGCATGTAAATTGGTGACTCGGTGTCACTTTGAAAGGATTCCTAATAGCTAGCCCCATAGTCTTGTTCTTCAAAGTAATGGCTATCATCTACTACCTAGAATTTGCTAGAAACTCAGGATCCCAGGTCCCACTCAAGACCTATAGAATCAAACACTGAATTATAAACAGAACCCCAGGTGACTCCAATTACACATTGTGAGGCAAAGAGAGTGTCAGAGAAACTGCCTTCACCCTAGTCCAGCCAAGGTCTTTATTATTTGCTCCAAGCTCACTCTCTCCCACCATGAGAAGATTCCTCCTCTTGTCCTGGGTTTCAGATATTCAGGTCTTAGCTGCAATTCTATCACTTAGGTTCCACACTGTAATAAAGGTTATCCAGGAGATGTGCATTAATAATTCATCTTCCAGGCCACTGAGACAGAACTTTGTCTTGTTTTGGGAGAACACAAATATTTATAAACCATGCATATCCAATGCTGGGACTGTGGTATCTTAAACCATTCCCTTATCCAATAAATGTCTTAATTTCACAACAAAAAGTTTATTATGTTCTGAGATCTGTATTCTTCAGTAATTATATTTGCAGACCAAAACACCATCTTTGAGATGATTCCAGAAGAGAGGAGAGCCAATTTTTGCCCCAGCTGATGCCTGACCTACAAAGCCTTGAACACCAAGCAATGCTGAACAGGAAACAGAAAAAGGAAAAGTGCCAAGCCAAAAGAGCTCCATACCTAGGAGTACATAGTACTCATTTCGTGAAACTCCCAGTGAGGGGAAGACACATGTTCTGCCCTCTGGTAATTCACAGCCAGTGCTTGCTGTCTCCTAATACTGGGTATAGGAGTCTAATACTAGGAGACTGAATAAAAGACAAGCTCCTGAGATTCTGATAAATAACTCCATCCTTCTCCCTACTCTCCACCTAGCCACATAGCATCCATGCTATCCTGATGATGGGTGTTATCTACCCAGTATCCACACTGCCTGATGATGGATATTGCCCATTGCTGAGGTGTCCGAACAGAGACATGGATGATATCCTAGACATTCATCTCTCCATCACACTTTTCAATTTGGACATTCAATCACGTCCTAAATCTCCCTCAAATCCATCATTTCTGTGTGGTTTCCCTGATCTCTCGATTAAGTTGAGCTGTCCTCAGTCGTTCCTTATCATTGTTGAATGGCATTTACCTTTCCTTTCACATCTGATAACTTATCCTGACATCTCCAGAGAAAAGCCGTTGTCATACTCATTGTTCCTCCCCCACTGTCACACACAGGAGGATCACGAGATATCAACAGAACTGAACACACATGTGCTTGGTGAGTTCAGTGCTGAGCTGGAGGTGGGTGGGCAGGACAGGCTCTCCCAGAAGAGCATCTGGACCAGGTTTTGAATAAGGGAAGGGCAGAAGACAGCTAGGAAGGGGCCTAGGCCTTGTGTCATGGATGTGTAGCATTTACCTGCTGAAGAGGAAAACAGAGTGGAGGGTATAACAGGCAGAGGGAGGCAGGGAGGACTGTGGTTTGATTCTCAGAAGTCACTCCCCAGAGGAAACTGCACATGCCTTGCAAGGCAGAGAGTTGGGCTGGGCTGAATCAAGGAGATCAGGGAAAAAATGGAGTATCTGGCTGCTCCCAGAGGAAAGCTGCGTCTCAGAACAGGGCTGTGCCTAGTAGGCTCTTACATCAACCTCCAGTCACTCCTGATCTCTGGTTGAGGCCGGGAGAGATTCAGACACAAGGCTGCTAGTGGTAGAAGTCTCTGTTGATCTTCCCCTGAGTTCAACAACAGTGCATTAGGACATTTGTTCTGAGTTACTTGCAGGAGCCAGCCAGGCCAGATGGTGGTTTGTGTAAGACCCTGTGAAGATGCTTTATAGAACTGAATCATCAATGAGAGAGACTTACATGGTGCATAGTGAATAGATGGTTTAGGAGAAGACATTGTAATGGGGGCCAGAGTTGGCAGAGAACCTATTAGTGGTAGAGGTAAGATCTCCAGCTCCTCTGTTCTCCTCTTTCCTAAGTTAACATAAGAAAAGAAAAGAGAAGTGGCAGAAGTGGGGGTGACAAGAAAAAGAGAGCTGAAGAGAACAACATACATGCCTATGCAGAAATGGAACAAGTGAGTCTTTTTCTCTCCTTACAGATATGAGTGAGCTATTGAGGAAGTGGCCTGTTGGAAAACCCCAGCAAATATAAATATATTTCTTGGAGCTCTCCTTGAAACAACTACCACCGAGGCAGGAAGTATGTGCTGAGAGACGTACATCTGGCAGAGAGGGCAGATTCAAGTCAATAAGAGAACACAGCACAGCACGGAGCCCCACGAGCCTCTCCCCAGCCTGGAAATGCATGTAAGGCTCAGCCATCTTCTTCGTCCTCACTACCCACAAATGTCATCATTCCCGGTGACACCCTGTCTCCATGTCCTGTAGACACAAAGGGAAACCATGTGGCAGAATTCTCCTCTCTGGCCATGAACCTTTGTAAGCAAAGGTTGTTCAGGGTCCTCTGCTAGAGTGCTTTCAGTGTCCGCTGAAAGGAAAACAAAGAGCTCTTTTTCTGGCAGTTTTTAAATACTCAGTTTTCCTAAACCAAGTGACCAAGTGACAAGAAGCAGTAGCCAGGGACTTGGGGGAGATAACCAGGGTGTGACGAATTTATGAAAAAGAAGTGGTGCTTATCTTCTCCTAACCCGGGTATATCCTTGAATGTGGGGAGCACTTTCTACACACTGAAGAAAGTGCCTTGCCTCGCACCTACTCTAACTTTCCACTACACCATGCTGGTCTGGCTTCTCCTGTCTCAGGCAGGTCAATCCTCACTGCCCACTGCCACATCTGCCTCTTTCACTAGACCCTAGCAAGATTCCTGAGGGCAGGGCCATGTGCTTACCCAGGTAACTTCAGTGCCTGGAGCACAATTGGTGCTTAGCTGCAGGGACTGAGCCCTGTAGACCCACAGATCCATGGATCCTTCCACACAGAGGCACCAACTGCTGTTCCCTTCCTCCTGTGCACCCTTTCTGCTGATTCCAACCTCCACCCTCCTCTTTCTCCTCCCCCCATGCTTCCGTGTGAACTCTAATTGTAGCCAATTTCAATATTAACTTTTAAAGTCAATATTAGATATAAAGGTCTGGCTAATGGGCTACTTTTGAAAGGCAAAAATGTGTAATACTCACCACTGCTAAATTAGCTCTATTAAAGACCACTAATAATTAGCACTTTAAACATGTGGGTAACACCTCCCTAAGCCCAACTAATGAGCAAACTGTTTCTGTTTACTCTTCACAGGACTTAATATTATCTGGAGTTGAGACCTCAAACACAATTCACACAGGATCTCTCTCCCTCCTGCCCCTGAGAATTTGACGTCCTTTAGTGTAACACAAACACCAGAATGTGACCACTTCAGAAATGCCTCTGTCCACACACCACTTTCTCCTGTATTCTAATCATCAGGTTATGTAAAGTGTTCATGCTACATGGTAGAAATGGAGAAGATTAAATACTTGTTATCTTTTCCTTGTATCACTAAACAATTTTCCCACACAGAACCTCTGTAGTAACATAAAGCTGCTGGTGCTGAACACAAGACAGCTATTGAATGTGAGAAATATATTTGCTATTATATTTATAGAGAGCTTAAAGGCTCATGCTGTCACAGGTTAGACACGTAAAAGGCTTGCTCTGCTCCTTAGGACTCTCACTCTTGGTTACCCTCCTCCTCCTCAGCAAAATATCAGTTGCTGACACTAAAAGAAAGCCTCAACCATGTCATAACAGAGGGTGCTTGTTCAGCCATCACAACCTGAAATGGCCCAGTGCCTCTCCACACCCTCTCTTCCTGCCCATGTCCCGTGTCCTGAAACATGGGCATGATGTACACAGTAGCAAAGCAAACAAAACAAAAACAAATAGATTACAACAGCCCAGCAGCCATCTATCTGGGCAGCTCAAGGCAAGAGATCCTTATGGGAATGTCACAGGACAGTCCCAGTCCTCAGCTCAGGGCTTCTCCTTGCCCTGCCTCCACTGTTTCAGGTTACTCCGCGCTCCTGTATTATATCCCATGCGTGGAAGAAATGTCACATGTACCAGGACAGACTGGACCCAAGAGTCTGGGTCACAGTAATAAGTAGGTTTAAAGGCAGAGCAGAAGCAGGTGAGAAGGAACAGACCCAAACTTCTAGCAGCTACAGGAACCTTGGCAAACCAAAGCACCCTCCTGTTCCCAGGCAGACGTGCCGCTGTCCTCGGTTCTGAAGTCGTGCATGATTGCCACTCAATGTGGCTGCTGTCCAGGCTGTCCCAGAATATGTGAAGCAAATGAGAAAGCAGTTTAGAAGAGAGATGGTACACTGTGTCCTGAGGATGAAGAAGTGTGGCAAAATGATATAAGAGCATAGGCAGATGAGGACTGCTGATTACTGCACAGAACCAAAAGCCTTGATTTGAAAGGCATTGCTTTCAAAGAATTGCAGAGATTAAGAAAGACCTTTGCAACACACACACACACACACACACACACACACACACACACACACACATGGGCACACTCAGCTTCCAAAGAATGAAGTGACAAAACCCTGCACCTCATCTAACACATGTTTGGATTTATAAGTCAACAAGATGACCATATCCAAAGTGGGTGGGTTGGCCCTGAAACAAGCCTAGAGTTTTAAACAAATTTTAAATCTCTAATGAAGATTTTTTTTTGTCTTAGTGACCTAAACATGCCTGATTGAATTTAATATTTATTGAAAAATGTTATGTGTCAAGCAAAATTATCATTATTGTGGGAATAATATAATGTTCCTGTTGGCAAGGAAATTTTGGTTTAGGGGGGGAAGTCAGACATGCAATTTTGATATCATATAAGAAACACATTACAGAAATATTGGGGGAAATATTCAGAAAGTCACAAAAAGATAACCAGCCAAAACTGTAGCCCACAAAAGGAACCACTGATGAAATGGAAGCAGACGGAGCAGAAGCAAAGGATTGTGGGAGTACCAGCAAGTGGAGCAGAGGCAAAGGATTGTGGGAGCTCCAACAAGGTCTTTGACAGGACAGGAAAATGGGAAGGCACTGAAGTCAGAGCAAGTTTTCTTATGGCCTGAACCTCCTCCAGAGTAACAAAGATTGGAACTCAGCACAAGCTGGCAAGTGGCCAAGATCAGGAGAAAGGCCAAAAAGTGACCAAATGTTAATGAACGGAGTGATTCCCAGAACTAGAGCAAAAGTGGGTATGTCACCTTCCCACAACACGTCTGTAAGTGATCCCACCCACAGGGCTCTATCACACGGCTTCTCTCAAATTCTATGGCCACATTTCCATGTGCTGGCCTTTTTGCTTCTTTCCTATCTCCAGTCCTCCTTTGTCCCTATGAATCTGTGTTCCACACAGATATGCAGCCCAGCAAACATGTCTGAGAGGCATGCCTACTGACAATATACTCTAAAAGCAGAATCACTGTCTAGATGAGGGAGCCCCGACATTACATGTAGGCAACTTCAGAGCCCTGCAGGAGACCATAACTGCCTGCGGGGGGAAAAGAGTGGGAAGCTGGAGGGAGTCCGTGTCCTATGGGTCTTTCTCTTGGTTAGCTTTGAACTGTCAGGCAGTGGTAAAAAGGGTCATAGAAAAAAAATGAGAGCAGTTAAGTTGTTCTTCATATAGAACACATACTTTAGACCCTAATATCTGCCTGCTACCAGAACATCAACTCGAAAGTTGCTCAAATAATGTGCTGAGTGATCTCTGAAACGATCTCGATACAGTCCCCAGTAATCTGGGCAAAGTATCTACATCTGGTCTACTTTGTTCTTTTCCAGCTTCCTGCAAAAAAGGGGGGGGGGGATTCCTTATCAGAACCAGGAGGCCATGAAGTTTTTATGCTCATTGATGAATGTATATATTCATGATATATGTACACACACACACAGAGAGACTACATGCTAAGACCAAATCAGCTTATTGTTGTAAAGTTAGGATGTTTCACACAGCTTTCTACTACTGCAATAACAGGAATGAACTACATTTTTAACCACAGAAGATTGGTTACATAAGCAAAGATCTATCCACTCAAAGCAGCTGCTAACTATAACACTAAGAATAACTACTTCTGTATAAACCACAGTATATTGTTCAATGAATAAAAAACAAATTATAGAATAGAAGGTGTAAGCTGATTACATTTGCATAAATATGTGTTTATGTCTATATAAAAATCACATACAGATAACATACACAGTGATTATTTTTGAAATATGCTATTATTGCTAATTTTATTAATGTTTTTAAATGTTTTTCTGTTTGATTTTTTTATTGTCAGAATTATAAAATGTAAATTTCTTCATTTGCATGCTAATCTTTCATACACATGATCTTTAGACTTTTATATAGTTTAAAGGTTTAATAATTAAGTTGTGGATATGATAACATCTGTGAATGGCATTTTAAAGACAAACATTAAAGCTGAGGACAACTGTTATACATCTGTTCACTCTGATGCAATTTTGCAGCAAATAAAAATGTACCGTTTATCACAGATAAAGTTGTTCTACAGCTAATGGAGCCAAAGTTCATATAAGTAGTAAAAATTTTTCATTTTTCATTAAATATCAAAGATTTGCCATGGATACAAATAGAGTTTGCATCAAGACTTTGAAATGTTAAGGATTCAATAAAGTCAACATGTTTCTGTTTACGAGCCATTTATCATAGTGAATGCCTGCTAAATGAATCCCAGTGCATGCTATGTATGAATGCAGGAATATCAACTAGACACTCAGCTAGAAGAATAAATACATGCAAATACTTAAATGTGTTTTAGAAAAATATAAATAATGGTTGAACTTGTCCTGCTAGATCTTAAAGGGTATTTTTAAAACCACAATTATTAAAAGGTGGGACAGATAAAAGTAATGTCGACCATTTCACACAAAGTTGCCTATATAAAGGTTTAAGATTAAGAACAAAATTAACCAAGAAAATGAGATGCTGGAGAATGCAGCTGTAAGAAGCAGGAGAGAGGAGCTGGGAAGATCGCTCACTGTTTGAATGGCTTGGAAAGAATATGAGCATGCATTTCAGAGAAGGAGGAAAGATAACCAACCTAATTAATAAACAATGAGACAGTTTACTTCATAAACATAAGACTTGGAGAAGGTAAGAATCCTTAGCTGCCCTGGGCATGGTTATCTCCCTGATCCTCTCCCTGTCAGGGGAAGAAAATTGCTGTATCTTTCCAGAACGTGGTTTTGTATTGTGACTCGAAGTGGTGACAATGGGTATAACATAACAAATATCTAGTGGATCCTCTTTTGGTGTCTACCAAGGATCTGTGGAAGGAGAATATTTAGATAACACAACTAATGGAATAGCCATACACAGTTTAAGTCCTTTTTTATCTCACAGAAGTAACACCCCCAGTCTGTAAAGTAAACCTTAGGATACAGAGGCTACAGGCACTGTGTGTGTTAGCTTGAACTGGGTAAGAATGATCAAGCCAACTACGTTTTAGCTTCTGAGTTGGGGCTTTGATGGGATGCAGATAGCTAAAGTTGCATGGCCTCTGGGCTGTGGGGTCAGGGGTAGCTGAATGTCTTCCTTACACTTGTCTACAGTTTTAAACTTTCCGCCCTGAACATATATCAAAGTGATTACTTTTTAAAAATACACAAAGCACATATGAATAGTCAAGTTGTAAACAATAGTGTGTCTCTGTAGTCTCAAAAGTCAGGAGGCTGAGGTGGGACGATTGAACACTTGAGGATAGCCTTAAAATAACTGTCTCAGAAAAGGAGAAGGCAGGCAGAAAGTGCGAGAGCAGGAGGGAGACAAAGAGGAGGAGGGGAGGAAGTCAGGGAAGGAGCAGGCTGAAAATTCCCATCTATTTCCTCCACCTTCTCTGTTCCACATGCTCCCAAAGGCATGAAACACAAATGCAAAACTAAACAAATGGGATCAAATAAAAATCTTCTGTACAACAAAGAAAATGATGCTCTGAATAATGAAGGAAAGCATCTCCAAATGACACATCTCAGAGGAGGTTACAGTCTGGTAACATCTCAAAACGCTAGCAGATAAACCGATTTCAAAAGGGGAAATAGACCTAAATAACATTCCTCAAAAGATATACAAATGGCTCTCTGCTCCACCCTGTTCCAGAGACAGCTGCATCTTCTTGTGCAATGCCAGCCTTGTCCCATAGACAAAATGGTGAATGTCGGTGTGAATGGATTTGGCCGTATTGGGCACCTGGTTACCAGGGCTGCCTTCTGCTCTGCACTTGGCAAAGATTGTTGCCACCAACGACCCCTTCATTGACCTCAACTACGTGGACTACATGTTCGAGTATGTCCACCCATGGCAAATTCAATGGCACAGTTAAGGCTGAGAATGGGAAGCTTGTCATCAATGGAAAGCCCATCACCATCTTCCAGGAGCGAGATACTGCTAACATCAAATTGGGTGATGCTGGTGCTGAGTATGTTGCAGAGTTTACTGGCATCTCCACCACCATGGAGAAGGCTAGGGCCCACTTGAAGGGTAGGGCCAAAAGGGTCATCATCTCCACCCTTTCTGCTGATGCCCCCATGTTTGTGATGGGTATGAACCACGAGAAATATGACAACTCACTCAAGATTGTCAGCAATGCATCCTGAACCACCAACTGCTTAGCTCCCCTGGCCAAGGTCATCCATGGCAACTTTGGCATAGAGGAAGGGCTCATGGCCACAGCCCATGCCATCACTGCCACTCAGAAGACTGTGGATGGCCCCTCTGGAAAGCTGTGGCCTGATGGCTGTGGGGCTACCCAGAACATCATCCCTACATCCATTGGTGTGACAAAATCTGTGGGCAAGTTCATTCCAGAGCTAAACAGGAAGCTCACTGGCATGGCCTTCTGTGTTCCCATCCCCAATGTATCTGTTGTAGATCTGACATGCCGACTGGAGAAACCTGCCAAGTATGATGACATCAAGAAGGTGGTAAAGCAGGCATCTGAGGGCCACTGAAGGGCATCCTGGGCTACACTGAGGACCAGGTTGTCTCCTGTGACTTCAACAGCAGCTCCCACTCTTCCACCTTTGATGCCGGGGCTGGTATTGCTCTTAATGACAACTTTGTATAAATCATTTCCTGGTATGACAATGAATATGGCTACAGCAACAGGGTGGTGGACCTCATGACCTACATGGCTTCCAGGGAATAAGAAACCCTGGATCACTCACCCCAGCAAGGACACTGAGAGCAAGAGAGGCCCTCTGTTGCTGAGGCGTTTCTGTCCCAACTCAGCCCCCAACACTGAGCATCTCCCTCACAATTTCCATCCCAGACCTCCATAATAACAGGAGAGGCCCAGGGATCCCTCCCTACTCTCTTGAATACCATCAATACAGTTTGCTGTACCCACCTCAAAAAAATATACAAATGGCCAACAATGAAAAGTGGCCAGCATTACCAAACATGAAGGAAATGCAAATAAAAATCTACCTTGCTCCAGTGTGGATGACAACACTCAGAAGAACTAACATATATGAACAAAAATTTATACACAGTACAAACTGGGTCAATGGATTATTAAATTTAAAAAATTAAGACTAAAGATAACAAGTATTGATCAGAATACAGAGAAAAGGGAATACTTGTCATTGGTGAGATTATAAATTAGTCTAACCCTTATGAGAAACAGTATGGAAGTTCCTAGAACTTTTTAACACAAACTACCTTAAGATCCTGGTTGTAAATGTAAAGGAGAGAAAATCAGTATGTCAGAGAGATATCTGCATTCCCAGGTACATCTCAGCATTGCTCAACAATAACCAAGACATGGAAGCAAACTGCTCATCAACTGATGAGAGGATAAATAAGATGGAGAACAGATTTACAACAGAATGTTATTTGGCCATAAAAATAATGGAACCCAGTGCTTTAAGACAACACAAACTATACCAAGATCATCTAGCAAGTGAAATAAAGCAGGCCAGACCCGGGAAGACCCTCTTGACTGTTCATCCAGTCCAGTCCTCTCTGCTTCTATTCTGGTAACTGAATGCATGCTTCAACCTCTACACCACACTCAAGAGTATACCACCCCCATCCAGGAGGCATCCCTTCCCTGCACCAAATGCTTTCCCAGGGATCCTGGAGGAACGTTTCTCTTCTTATCACCTCCTCCCACTTTCTGAATGCAGAAATAGCTGTACATCCAAGCCCATGGCAGTGAGCTAAGTAGAGGCAACAGACATCCTCCCCCACGCAGCACCAAACTATGACAAAATGCGCCATTCTGGAGGGCCCCACCAAGGATCAAAACATCAGACTCTAGGTATCAGAGACACAAAGTCCTCCAGAAGCTTCTAGTCTTTCATTTACAGAAAGGGAACCTGAGACTGGTGTTGGGAGGGAGCTCAAAGTCACCTGCTGAGTCATTGCAGTTACAGCTCAGTCTTCTCTACTTCATGCATATGATTCAAAGAGTGTCCCGCCACTGCTGTGTGCATAGTGGATTATAAGGACAGACTGATGGTCTTATAGAGCACTGCTAGCTAGTTCTCACACTGGTCACATGTGGCTTTTACAACTCCAGTTATGTGAAGTTTAACATTCTGCTCCTTAGTCATATTAGTCACATTAAAAGTGTCCACTAGCTGCTGTTTTGGAGACCACAGAAGACAACATAGCATCAGCCGCTCTGATATAGATGGACAGACTCATCACAAAAGGCAGAGCTCTCTGAGGTTAGTTCAGTGTCCAGTACAATAAATGACTGGGAAACATAGGATAAAATCAACCAGAGCTCAGCCAATAACGACTCAGAGCTATAAAACACAGATGCAGCATCCAGGGAGGCACGGCATGGCTTCCTTTATGCACATGGACCTAGGGAAGAAGCAGGAGTCCTCTGTCTCACGCCCTCTTTATTTTAAAAAAAAAAAGGATATTTTTAACTTTTGAAGGCTGATCAAATTTTCTGACTGGAACCACAGTGCTGGCTACTGACAGACAAGCCTAGGACTTCGATAGTTTTGGCAGATAGCTAAAAGCCTAAATGGGAAGGTAACTATTTAGGTTCCCTCTTGGGAAAACACATCTTCACAAAGCAAGGAAAGTGAATTTTTCAGGGAAAACATAAAATCCTGTACCAATCTTTGTGTTCCATGATGCCTTTCTATCCAGTCAGTGAACTGAGTGGGCATAGCTGTAGCTACCACACTAAAGACAAGGCACCCTGCCTAGTAGCTTCAGATGCCCACAATCCAATGCAGAGAACAGGGACATCACTCAGGGAACTAAGGGCCCAGTCAAAGAAAAAGCCCTTTGCAAGCAAGACTGTACTCGCTCTGCTCTATCGACGATGTCTTAAATTACCAATAAAAATACATTTCAGAAATTTCTAGATATAAAGCCTTCAATCAACATAGCTTTTTTAAATATACATAATCAATCACTAAGACCAAAGGCGAAAAACTTTGCTATTTACAGAAGACAGGAAAAAGGGTAGACCACCTGTATATTCTCACAGCCTGGAAATTCTGATGATGCATGAGACTAGGCAAAGGTTCAAACTGTATCTTTCTGGCTCAGTAAGGGGTGGCTAACACCATCAATGCCCAGAGCTAATAGCTAATGAGGCTCAGGGAACTTTTTTTTTTTTTTTTTTTTTGATGGTATCTTACTTCTGTAGACGAGGCTGTTCTGGATTTCTATGTATTCCAGCTAGCCTCAATTTCACAGTGATCCTTTTGCCTCAACCTCCAATACTAGAATCACACACAGTGTGATTTTTTTTTCTTCTAGGCTCTGTGTTTGTTCACAGTTTATAGTATAAAGCATTTCATACAGTGATTTCAATAGTAAGACTTTTTCTTACAGCTATAGAGTTCTCCCTTGCTCATAGATGCTACATCACTATTCTTCACCTGGAAGATTCATCAATGTCAAAGTCAAAATCCTTAAAACATCACCATGTTCCTCAGTTTTACAATCTGCAAAATGTATGTGCCGGTAACCTCTCTAAGCTATTGTGACTATTAACTGGAATTGCATGTGTACTTATGCCTAATAGGTGGCAGGTGTTAGCGGGGCGAGGAGATAGAGTGAATGAATAGATCGATGACGTGTCTGGACTGTGTGATTGATCTGTGACTTGGCTCAGTTGTGCAAACCTGGGAGCAGTCAGACTGCAGAAAACATTCAAATGGAAGACAGTCATCCACATGCCGTCAGCTCCTCAAAATGCAGACAAAGAACCAGGAGGAAAGAGCCTGCTTCCAGAGAGCATCGTGCCTTGCAAATCCATCTATTGCCCAGGTGAGAGCATTATAGCTCTGCTCTGAAACTCTATGATTCTGTGTGAAAATAGAGTACTGGTCCATGATCTAGTCTTTTCAGCTTTGGGATACTGGCGTGGAAATGAGTCCCTCAAAATCCACAAATAGGTTTAGAAATACTCATTATCCAACTGGGTCCCAGTTTCATCAGCACAACTAAGTCGTAACGGGGCAACTGCTGGCCTGAGTGAGAGAGCTCTGGGTGAGAAATCCAAACATCAGGTTCCTGTTGGGTCTTTCCCATATTCCTCTTTTCCCTGGCTTCAATTACAACAATGGTAAAAATTAAGCCACACAAGCCAGACAAGATGACGGCTGAGACTGTCTCTTACCAGCTGTTTCTTTCCCTAATTTTGCTTTGCTCTAGAAGAGATAAATCCTGTACAAAGTTAGGGGAGGTGGCATCCCAGTGGAGAAATGAGACCCTCGGGGTGAGATCACACCACATTTAATGCCACATTTAATGGGTTGTAAAATGCATCATTAGCTTTTGTACCATTAAGAAAGAAAAAAAATCTACTACTTATTAAACTACTCCAAACCATAAACTATAAGATACATGATTCCAGAGGTGGCAGAATGTAGGGGTAGAAGAAGAAGAACATTCTAAAAATCAATAAAATAGAGAAGCCAGCATTTTCCAGGAAGCTGCTAGATTCTTAGTCACCAAGCTAAGTGTCTTACTCATCCTCTCTCATTTAAACCTAAAAGAACCCTGTGCAGTTAAGGAGAAACTCATTAAAGATCAGCATGCTACAGCAGAGAGGAGGAGACATGGAAATTTGCTTATCTGACTCTTAGCAATAAGAGCAAGATATGAGCTAATACCCATTCCACTCCAAATTCTACCTTCTTAACCCTTTGCCCTTGGAAAAAGTCTGGGATGTCTGACAGAAAAGAATGGGACAGGACTCAAACACATTCATGATATGTCAAAGGAACAAAGATGAAACACTTGGAACCAAAAAACTCCATAGAGATGTTATGAGAACATCCCTTACAGATAAGTGAACTAAAGACCAGAAGGGGCATTTGACTTGCCCAAGGTTACTGCTGCTGTTCAGTGTAAAACCTAAGATTCTTCAGTTTTGCCAAGTAATAAGGTTACACTTGCAAGTCTATAGCTTTCTGAGTGTTTCTTTCTATCTTCTTGAGCTCTAGACGTTTTCCTGTCTTTATGGGTTCTCAGTGGCATCCAGTAGCCCCAAGGTGTTGAAGCTTCTTAGAGCAGTGTAGACAGAAGAACTGGACTAGTTCTAATGTTCCCAACTCTAAGTCCATCAGGCTTACACCTTGTGGACACATATACAAAAGGAGGCCCGCAAAGCCGGCTTCACAGAGACAGTCCCTATGGTACACAGAGCAGATGACTCGTAGCACCCATCACGGCTCTGAAGTCTGAAACAATTTAGGGCATTTCCCTTCCCTCCTCTTCCTTGGTTTTTGTATTCTCCAACCTGAAGTTGCATTCTTTGGGCTAGAGCCTGAGCATATAAGACCCTTACATTCTGGCTTTCTTCATCTTCTTTTACAAGAGACTGTCCTCCTCAAACAGGGAACCAAAGCCCCCTGTCACCACTGCTCACAGCTCCTCTCCTAGCAATAGTCTAGTTTCCCCTACACACTCTGTATTACGTTTATAAAATTGAGTTCTGTGAAGACATCCCTTTCATTTTATAATTCATCCCACTTGTCTTCAAGTGAAGGTCACCCCGCTCACAAGGCTGGTATTGTGAAAGTCGCTACAGCATAAGTACACACTAGAGATCAGCAACTGCTACAAACATAACTATCAGGGTTTTTCTCCCTCCTCAGAAACATCACTGCCTAGGCTTTCTCTCTGGCCACACTGTGTGGTAGTAGAAGCTCTCTATCTGGTTGAAATTTCAGGAATAGTAAAAAGCCAATGCCCCTTGGCTGGAGACTTCATCTGTTCAAAAGCAAAGGTCAATGCTACACAGACCGGAAGGATGAGGAAGAAGCATGCCACCCTTTACACCACTCAAGCTTCTGACAGCTCCCTTGGGAGCTCCCAATAGCTAACAAGATGCAGCTAGGAAGACCAAGCTCAGACAGAAGGAAGCTCAGCTGGGTGTCAGGGTGAAGACTACAAACAGAGTTGTTTGCAAAGTAAAGACGGGAGAAGGCATCGTAGACCACTTTAAGGTAAGTTAAAAACTATGGATTTAAAAATAATATTTACTCGTTTTGTGTTTGTATATGTGTTTGCACATACATGCCACAACATGCTTACGAAGGTCACGAGACAACTTTTCTACCATCTGGGTTCTCGGGATCCAACTTGGGTCTAGGCTTGGCAGTAAGAGCCCTTACCCACTGAGCAATCCCACCAGCCCTGTTTGTTTCTGTAATGAACAAGCGTGCTCACTTCACTCAGCATTTTAATATAGAGGCACAGATAATCCAAAACAGAAGATAACAGTCACATGATGTGTTTCAAAGCCAATGATGAATATTTGGAATTTTTTCTTTGATCAGTGGCAAAAGATTTACCTTCTTGAATCAAAGTGCCTCTTAGTTAGATGAACATGAGCTGATAGGTAGCTAACCAGTACAGCAGCTTATGGAGTACTGGGGCGGGGGACAAGTCAGCCTGAATTTACTCTTTCTTTTTAAGTAAATAATCCATCTATGCAGAATAATCCTGTGTGAAAATAAAGACCTTACTGTTTGAGCTTACAGCCCAGAGCTGTTCTCAAAGCTGAATGGTCATTAGATTCCATGGAGATGACTTAAAAATATAGACTCCGTTGTCTGAATTTAGATTTACATTCATAAACCTAGGAAAGTGTGTGTTTGCCAGAACTGAATCAAAACACTCACAAAAACATATGAGCAAACAAAACTATCACGATAATTAAGATAATTAAAGACTCTAAGAAATCTAAGTAAATTTGACCCATGTGTAGCTAGGAAAAAGAAAAACTTAGGAGCGAGCTCAGGAGAAAGGGTTAATGAGAAATCTGCCATTCAGCTCAGTATAACATGCAGAGGACTCCAGGTTGAAAGCAGCTTGAACAGATCAAGCAGGATTCTGAGGAAGGCATGCAGGCTAATTGCCAAATACTGGCTGTTTTTGCAAGCAAATCCTCTCTGTAATCAGAATCCTCCTCTGCTGCACAGGACTCACCACTGAACTGCTGGGCTCCTGGACACACCTACCACCTCATGAACCGCGTGCTATTATTCCCCTCTACTAGTATGTTTTCCTTCTCAATCTTGTATGGGAGCCCTTAAGCCAACGCCTATGAAGAAACACTAGCTGCCACCTGGCTCCCTCAAGTTCCCTTCTCCAGCAGCGGCAGCCATGGCAACTCCTGCTGCCACCAAGTACAGTGGTCAGTTGAGGGAGAGTCACCAGCAGCCAAAAAGTAAGACACTGGTTTCAGCTTGTCTCAGCCCCAAACTGACTACAAGAGCAAACTTCCAGTTTCCCTGCGTCTTAATTTCCAGCCCTGCCAATGAACCGGATCTATCTTGGCCCAAAACTCTGCTAAAGAGCTAGGAGAAAGGGTTAATGAGAAATCTGCCATTCAGCTCAGTATAACAAGCCAGCCTGTCACTGTCCCTGGGCACTTTCCTGCTCTGGTCAGGAAGAATACTGGCACCTCCAAACTAACTGCTGCACGGAGCTTCAGCTAATTGGAATCTGGATGACAGATGACACCGGGTTTCTGGGAAAGGAAATGATCTCCCCAGCCTCTGCCTGCTGCAGCCAGAAGGAAGGAGGAAAAGGAACTTCCCCAGAGGGGCCCAATCCAGGCTCCAGGGGCAGGCAATAAAACATTAATGGAACTCAAGCTACCACCAGAATGTGTCAGGGAGTAAAAGAACCAAGCAAAGCAGAGACTGGAGAGGTCTTCTGGCCCTGCCTGCCAGCTGGCACAACACTCTGGAAATGAAATGCAGCCAGCCAGCCAGCCAGCCAGCCAGCCAGCCAGCCAGCAGCAGGACAGCATCGGAGGACCATGGTGGAACCAGGAGCCACCGAGACTCTGGAAGATTCTCAGAATTAAGGCAACAACTCTACGTTCTTTACCAGAACACAAGAGATGTGAGCAGTAAAGATACATAATAAAGTCAAAAGTACTAGGGAGGAGTTGTTATATCTGTCAACGAGCTAACCAGAGACAGGGCAAATGGCATTAGCAAACACCACATTGTCGAGGCTCTGGCTAAAGGATTCCGGAGAGATCCACTATTTTTTCACGATTGTTCACCTAGAGGAAAAGTTCCAGATCTCCACGATGAGGATTTTTCCCTAATTTAAAATTTCAAAATCATTTCATGTCACTGAAAACATGCCAAACACACTTCCCACATATCTAGCACCAAAGCTGCCGTGTTTTCTCCTAAATGTGAAGAAAGGAAGGAGATGGCACTGGGTGTAAGTGATGAAATGTGACAGGAAACACTTCTTGCTCCATCCCTGCACCTGGTCGGCCTGGCCCCATCACTGGGCCCCAGCTGGCTGCAGCTTGCCCACTGCAAGAGCCTAGTTTCCAGCTGGTTTACATCACGGCTACAGAGCCAAGACTCACTACTTATATATGAATCCTCAAGCCTCAGCAAAGGTCCTCCAACCCAGGAGCAGGAGTTCATTGATAGCAAATTCCCAAATACGTTTATGGATGTACTTCATTTCCAACCCACCCTCAGCACCACAGTCTCCAGGAGCCCACCATCCCAAATTCTGTTGCTTTCTCGTGTTCAGAGTCTTCTATCAGACTGGGAGCTCCCAAGATGGGTGGCACCTCAGAGAATAGGACCCACATCCACTCACCTGTTTAAATCCCAGCAGAACCTCAGCTCAACAAGACCTTATAATGGTTTGTGATGAGAACACCACTTGAAATTCCTGGTTTTGATTCTTTTTCCAAGAGGATCTTTTTCAGAAAGGGAAAAAGCTCTAAACACTGGCAGTGTCTATTTTAAAAAAGAAAACATATGCAAGGCCCCAGTCGTCCAAGAGAAGTGCCAGGACTCTGAAGTGTCCAGGAGCTCATCCAGACGGAGTCAAGGAGAGCCATTGTTCTCTCTGGGAAAGAATGGCCAGCACCAAGCATGTCTCTGCCACCCTCTGAGTCCAAATTCTGCTGACACCTCCCAGACCTCCAAGGTCTGTATTAGGAAGGGTTACATTTGGCTGAGAGACACAGACAATGCTGTAGTGGACTAACTTATTTGTCATAAGCAACAAGAAGTGTGGAGCTGACACTGCATTAGGGGTGGCTATTTTCTTAACCTGCCATCCTTGGCCTTAATCTATTGGTAACAAGATGGCTGCAGCACCTCCTGGGATCTTAGCCTCATTCCAGAAGATTGAATAGCAAACAGTAAATAACGTTTTCTGTGGTGACTTTGTCTTTGTTTAGGAATAGAAGACCTTCCCGCTAATTTATAGATGTGAATATATCTATCCTGTGTGTCATATAGTCTTCCTGAGTATTTGCTTTGTATAGTAAGTGAAGAAATAGACATTAAGTATATGGCTGGTGTGCCACATGCTCAGATTTATAAATTAGAAGGACCAAGGACCCTTATGCCCTAAGAGGAGTATATTCAGTGGCTCTTGACCTTCTGCTCTGAAAAAGCACACCCTAAGACTCCTATAAACCCCTCAGACTTCCACACATGTCCCCATCCACTTAACGTGAAGATACACTTACATGCATCTGTTCATGAATTCCCCACTGTGGCCCTATAGAGCAAGTGATGTAGACTAATGCGTACCTCCACTCCCACGTCCTGACTCCATGTGAAGGTACCTAAAGGTGATATCTTTGCAAGGTGGATTCTTGAGTCATGACAGTGAAGCTCACGTGAATGGGACTAGCACCTGTCTGCCATGTGAGATCACGGAGGCTCTCTTCAGGAAAAACAAGTCCTTAACAGATACAGACTCTTGAGCTCATACTTTTTCAGGCTCCCAAACAGAGATGTAAATGCTGATTTGTGCCACAAGTCTGATATTTTGCTGTAGCTATACTCTATCGGTAGGGCTAAGCTAGAAAGTGCCAGAGAGGCAGAGTGACCTGCCAGGTGCCTACAGGAAGTGGTGGGATGCGGTTCAGACCCAGTCCTCTAGAGTTCACCTCTCCTCAGCCATTGCTTATTGCCTACCTGCCTGCCTGCTGCTGCTTCCCCTCCCCTTATGGTGCCCCTTTTCCTTGACTACAGAAGAAAAGACTGCTCATGGGGAAATCAAATGCCATGCGAGATTGAAAAGATCAAGAACCTACAAATCTCACCAGCATCCATGCACAGAGGAGGAACTAAAACAGCCAACTCAAGAGTAAACACTGCCTTCCTGGGACCACTCTTATCCCTTTGCCTCACTCCACCCATATATCTAGAACCCCTCCTAGAACTACATCTATCTGCAAGGCATGCTGCAGCAGATTCATATTGTTCAGGTTAGCCAGACATTCCTACAGTAGAACATGCAGGGAACTCCATGGTAGTGGCTCCATCTCCTTCCACATACAATTCTGCATGGGCTATCTAACACGATATTGTTTTCCCAACATCTGACATGATGCCCAGTACAGTGTGAAGTTCTCAATAAATAATTCTCAAGCAGGTAAACACGAAACGCCGATCCTTCCTGTTCCTCGTACATTTCTTATCTTTAACTTCCTTTTCCAGAGGTGCTGGAGGCTGACCTCAGGGTCTGCTAAGCAAGCAGGCTGCCACTGAACTACCTCCCCAGCAGTGGCCACATATTTCTCCACACCCACTCTTCAGAGTAGGATGAGCCACGTAGAGCAGATTCAGAAAGGTCTCAGAACAAAGATGCCCAAGGATTCAGAGTTCCAGGCATTGGATGTAGTCTTTCTGTATTTCTAGAAGGTATGTGGGAAGGCAAGGAGACTGTGTCATGAGAGTGATGTTTAATTCCATTATGAAAGAGAAGCCAGAGATCTTGCCTGACCATTCTGCCTTGTGAGACCTCACAGAAGAAAGACACTGTACATGAAAACTGGCCCACATTAGACACAGCATCTATGGGTATCTTGAATTTGTTATTCCCAGCCAATAAGAATCCTAGCAGGCAGGATTCATATTGCAAACAAAGCAGAGAAATGGGAAGTCAGCCAAGGCTCACCCTGGAAGAGCCAAGAATGAACAGCAGAATGTGATGTGGTATTGAAGATCTGCCCTGAGGCCCCCCACTCAGAGGGCCAGTGCAACAGTCACCCATGATCTCTAGCCTTAGCTGCACAGAGTCCCATCTCTCTATTCTATTAGGACTGTAAGAGCTTTAGTAAGCTTCTTAGGTATGCTCCATGCCTTTCCTTGACCCCTGGTGCACAGTTATGTCTTTCTCTCAGCACTAACTCATTCCATGGATTATGGCATCAGGAAGCCCCATGACCTTCCCCATGGCTCTGATATCAATCCTTCAGTCCTACCTATGTAGTCCACAGCTGCTGTCAATACAGAAAAAGGATGCAATATCCAGGAGTACCTTAGAACAATGGTTTCGACTTTCCACAGGCACTAGCCTATTTGGAACCCTAATGGAAGCCAAAGGCCTTTGTCCTTGTAAATTGCACATATACACAGAGCCACCATATTCCCATGCAATTATAGAAGTTGGATAGAGCCTCCCAAAAACCCCTCAGGGAGCTATATACATTCATGCAAGAACTCCTGGTCCAGGGGAGGTCATGCATTTGTATTTCAGAGATGTGCTCTCCCTGAAAGAAGGCTCCGGTAGCTCAGCCAGGGAACTCCCAGCTTGCCCTCTCTCCAGGGAAGCATTAGAACACACATTGTCTCTTGATCTCTCCCATCCTCAAGGCTTTAATGGGAATAAAGCACAGTACTTACTGTGAGACATGCTGTGGAAAGCCAAGGGCTTGACATAGATTTTCTGAAAACCTTATCATCATAATAAAGTTGTTAAGCAGATATTATCCCTCTTTCTGATGAGGACTATCAGACTGTAGGAAGTTAAGGAACTCGGCAATGGTAACAACTACAGAGCGTGGAATCAAACTCAGACTTAGCCAAGGTCTATGCCTGCTCTTTTCAGCATCGAATTCTAGAAACTTCCTGAGGTGAACTCACCTTGAGGAGTAAGAGAGGCCAAGTATGCCTGTATCCAAAGTCAACCTTCTTCCTCTCACGTGGCACAAAGCCTGAAATCTAACTAAAGAGAGAAGCAAGGCTTCACTGTTATGTGTCTGTTGCTCGGGGTCTATAGAAATGTAGTACTGCTTCTTATAGGTCACACAGAGCCTGCAGAACTAAGTCTGGGTGCAGAGAATGACCCTGAATCAGTGTGAACCTGGAGGTGGCCGTAGGTGGCACTGATGGGAAACACTGGAGAAGAGCAGGAGGAAGGGGTGGAAGAAGAGAGTGTGCACGGAGCATCTCTGAAGATACAATGAAGATAATTAATGGGGAGATGAGAAGAACTCATCAACTGAATTGCAAGAAAAACAGGTAAGGACATTTCTGATAATTTTTTTTTTCAGCAGTGTGGGACTGGAATGGGAGTGAAGGACAAGTCCTGCTTTATCTGATCTCTGAGGAGGCAATAAATTAGATTGTCTTCCTAACATGCCATGGAGAAGATGGTTCTGGGCTGGATGATCTATACCATCAAATACATGGGAAAGACTTACCATTAAAAATCTACAGGATCCCATATTGTTCAAAGACAGAAGAACAATGTAAGGCAAACTTAGTGAGAGAAAATTACTATGAATCTATGCAAAGAGTGAGCCACATGCCACAGGAATATACTTTTTCCCCTTTGAGATAGAGTCTTCTTATGACTGTTGGCAGTAGTTTTATAATAAGAAATGACCCTTGAGCTGGCTGTGGTGGTGCATGCCTGTGTTTGCAGAGCTCAGCAAGTGGATGCATGAGAATTGCAAACTGAAGGCTAACTAGGCTATATAGCAGGACCTTGTATCAAAAGGCAGCCATTATAATTTTAAAAATTAATAACAAATGCCCAACAACTAAAAGGGTAGTTAAACGAATGGCGTTGGGGCCATGTCCTGGGTTCCCAGCATGGAGAGTAAGGAAACATTCAGTGTTATCTGTGTATGGAGTCTAAGACAGAGTGATTACATTAAATCCTGGCTCTGCCCTTCAAGGTTTGCAAGAGCTTCATAAAGTTACTTAACTACAGCCAAGTCTGCTCCTAGTCCTAGCACTTGGGAAAGGCTGAGACAGGAGGATGATGGAGTTTAAGGCTCACAGAGGGTACATAGTAAGACCCCATCTCTATAAAAGAAAATTGAACTCTATAAGCCTCCATCCATCTCAGAACCTATGAAGAGGTGTGATGTCAGGACCTGCCTTCTAGTCTACTTAGCAAGGGCTTGACATACTCCCAGCAAGGAAAGTAAGGAAGCATCCGACATTCGCTGTTGTCACTGTCAAGGTGCTTCCACATCATGAAATACGATTGAGCAGATGATAACTAATTTCTACAAACAGAAGTCTAATGACTCTGTCTACAATGGGCTTTTGCTTTAGAATATCACTAAGTAGGTGTGATTTATTTTTGTCATGCAAACATTTATGTAATTTCCTATTTTCCTTGGTTATGTATTTATAAGTCTTCATTTCATTTCTTTGTACCTAAATACATACACACATGAAATATATAAACTACATAAATAAAGAAAAGATCTACTTACACACACACACACACACACACACACACACACACACACACACACACAATCTGTGAAGAATGTGCTCCTGAGGAATTTCTTTGATGTCAGCTTATTTTAAAGATGCCTGCCTGTCACTGCTGGCCCCTCTTTCACCCCCTGTCACTGCTGGCCCCTCTTTCACCCCCTGTCACTACTGGCCCCTCTCTCACCCCACCCTCCCCCCTTGACTCTGTCTGAATGCTTAGAGAGTTGGAATGGACAGCAACCTCCCTTACTATGAGCACTCTCGACAAGAACTACAGTTAAGTCCTGTTTGGCAAAGCACTTCCAAGCCCCCTTTAAAACCACCTCTGCCCCAGCTGTGAATCCAAGATAGACTCCACTGCAACTCACCAGCTCACGATTCAGTCTGAGATGAGACTCTCAGCAGGCTAGGAATAAATGTGAATCAAGGGTGTTGGCTTCAGCCACACTCACCAGGTCTCCCTGAGGGCCAGATTCAGGAGATCTCAGTTAAGACAGGCAGAGCATGGCAAACACTTACTCTGAATGGACAGATAAGGAAACAATTACAAGTTCTACAGAGAAAGCCAGCAGTGAAAGAAATGTCCCCGTCCCCTCCCTTTCTCCTCCAATGAGCTTGTTTTGACAAGAACCCAGTCATGAGTGCACTGGGTGTCCAGGTAAGTTGGGTGTGAGGGTCTGAAATTCGATTTCATTGGCTGGTTGGCAGGCACTAACTAGCAGGCTTTGGGAAGCTGTGCCTTTGTGTAGAAATATGGACAAGGTACCCTATGGTCAACTTCTAAATCCAGTTTCCCATTGTTACCCAAACAGTAGAGTTGAGAGGTAAATCTGAGTAGAAGCCAAGATGGGCTCTTGTAGAGGCAGTTCTATACCCAGGAATCACACATGCAGAGTCAGTGACTCAGTGAGACTCTGGGTTCTCTGCCCCTTCAGGACAGGTTAGTCAAGGTAAGTGACTCCACATGGACCATCTTCCCATCCTAGACATGTCAAGAGAAGGCTCCATATGTGAATAGGCTTTATTGTAGCTTTCTGATAGGTCAGCTCCTCAGAAGCCCCACCCACTGATCAATCAGTCTATCTACTCTATCCTTTGGTCCTTCCAGCACTGAATCCTATCAGGTTAGGGCAGGCAGCTTCCCAAGGAACAGATCACAGAGGAGGCCTTGAGCAGGGTAAGTTGTTCTGTGAGAGAAAGAACGAGGCCTTGGGCTAGCTCTCTTTTCCTGGGTAAGTTCCTTAACACAGGGTTACAAATGCCACCATGCCTGAGATTGTGTGTGTCATCTCAAGTCTTAGCCTCCTCTCCAAGGCTTCTGCTCTGTTAGCACAGGTCCGTCACTCAAGTCCACCCGAAGGCATTTGGAGCCATGTGCAACTGTATATACACACACATTCTCTCACTTAGCGCTTCCCCACTCTCCTCCCTACTGCCACTGCCATCTCCTTCTAAAATGCATGGCAGTCAGCTCAGAGTCCTCCAACGTGTGTCCTTCACCAGCATGCTGCACATCCTCACAGCGTACAACCTCTCTTCCCACGATGCTGAAGATAAGAGCCTGCCCAGGAAAGGAATGGGGCCAGGCTGCAATCTGAGAAGCCACACTGAGTCACACAGCAGCTTGGTGCCCTTGGGTTCAACTGCACTGAGAGATACATTTCCGAATCTAACACAGATGCTAGCTAGCTTCCCAGTTCTCAGAGTGCAGGTTGTCTGTGCTTTCAGTAACCCAGAGAGGAACTCGTGACTTCTGGCAACAACCACTTCATTCATGGAGGTTCACTTCTATACTCACCTGGGAGAAAATTTTAATCTTGTGGGGAATAAATAAGACTGTATAATTCTTCTGAGTGCTGTACTTCAATTCATGAAGCAGGAAATAGTATAGGCTCCCAGCTTGCTTATCCTCACATGGCTGGTAGAAGAGGCAGAGCCAGGACTAACATGGTTGCCTGATCCAAAAGCCACTAACTAGCCTATACCCCTCCCTTCCCCTGAAGGATCTTTCTTCTTCTCCAGACCCATGGCTCATTTACTATTCAGATCATGCCATGAGAAGAGACTTGGGGACCAGTAAGTCTCATATTGATCTCTCTGCTTTTTTATTACACTGCAAGTCCTGAGGACTTCACCAAGTAATTGACTTCTTTTGATCTCCCCTTTTTTCTGACTGCCTCATTCATACACTTTTGGCTTCTAGGCAGCCATTACTGCCATATCTCCTCTTTCCTCAATCGATACCACAGGCCTCACAATCCCTCAATCCATGGCTGTTAAACAACCAGATTTAGAGACACAGATGCAAAATAGAATTGGCACATCCTTTTGGAGTACAGAATCTCCTAAGTCAGAATCTTCCATAATTCTAGTATTTTGATTCTTTTATAAGTTAAAAGTGATGTTATAAGGAGTTCTAAATAAGTGAGAAGATGCTTATGATAAAATGCCAAGCTAAAAGACAGAATGTAAAAATAGATATATTCTGTGAGCTTAACTATGTAAAGATGGCATAAAAAATAGGGAAAGTGAAAAATAGGAAATAAAAAATCAAGAAGAAAGTATATCAAAGGTTAAATGTTATCAAAACAAGTCAGACTGTGAACGACTGCAATTTTCACTTAGTTTAATTTCTTTTAGAAATGCAGGAAACTGCGTTTAAAGAAATTCCAGGATGAATGTTAAAATGGACTCTATTTGTAGAGAGAAGTTTGTGGGAGTAAGCTTAGGAATACAGAGCTGAAGGTATTTATTTAAATTAGAAATATTAAATAAGCATATCACTCAGGGTTCAAGCAGAAAAACTAAGATTACTCCAAGAATTTAAAATAGGAAGTCCAGTGTAGGAAACTCACTGCCCAGGTAACAGGATAGAGGGATACCAGCGACAAGACCACACCTTGGAAGTTATAACTAGAAGATCACAGCCTTGATTCTTCACACAGGAAACGAAGGATCCGGGAAGGCAGGTAGAGAGACCTGATTCCCCCTTCATTCTATCTTCAACATCACACTGCTGCCTTCTACCCACTAAACTCAACCCTGAGTCAATGACCAAGGAGCCCTGCAGGAGCAGCCTAGGGGGAGATACCCAGAGAAGCAGGCCAAGAGATGTTGGGAGATAACTCTGAAGACAATGCAGTTCTGGGGTCAAAAGCTGAACAATTATCAAATAGACTCTAGGTTAAGTCCATAAAGAAGTATGTATTTTGGCAATCTTCTGAAGAAAGAGTTTTAGACATATGAGATTCAAGACAAAAAAAAAAATAGCTAGTTCCCAGTCAACTCAACACCTGTGTTTTCATCTGTATGGCACCATCCATAACACAAGCTGAGCGTTTCTTAGACATTTATTTTTTGACAGTCTGGAAGCTGGAACTCCAAAACTAAGGTACAATCAAGCTTGGTTTCCTCAGAGCCTCTCCCTGACTTGAAAACAGTTGTCTTCTTGCTGTATCTGCATACCCACCCACTTCTTGTGAGTCTGCTTTCTTCTATTAATAGGGACACCAATTATATTAGATCAGTGTCCACTCTAACAGCCTGATTTTAACTTAAGCCCCTCTTAAAGGCTGTATCTACAAATATAGCTATGACGTCAGCATATGGATTTTAAAGGAGGAACAATTTAACTATGACAACCGGTGCACTGCTCTGATGACAAAAGACTCCTTGGTGCTCACCTGGAGTCATACAGGCCCCTTGCCCTGAGATACAGTTTCACCTGCTATGATAGATTAAAGCTAAATTGTTCACTGGTTCTCCTAGTTAGAGACAGGGTCTAACTCCTGTTCCCTTCAATCACAGGTAGGACTCTGAGGTTCACATGACTAAGTAAATTTAGCAGAAGGGATATTCTTGGACTTTGGAGGCTTTAGATTCTCTGTCTAAGAGCCTAAAAGCACTCTAGAGAAGACCAATCCAGTCTCAAGAAGCCTGGCCACACTGAGACCACAATGATGGGACAAGGCCCAGGCAAGTTATCAAGAGAGATCACACAGAGATGGCCAGCTAGCCAGCTGCTTCTGTCCAAGTACTAGATAAGCTAAACAGAAAACCACATAATGGATGTTCTAGCCCCAATAGATACAATGCAAAAGGGCTATCCAGGATGAATAGGAGCCATACGGTATCATGAAAAGTGTAGCCATCTTTGTCCCCACTTACAGACATACAACTTCTGAAACCCATGGAATGATCCTCTAGATAGCTCTGGAAGAGGGCAATTATTACCAGAAAGACCACAGCATGAATAAACAGTTGGGACTTTTAGCCCAGCCAACCCTGGATGGCAGTAGGGAGGGTAGCTGAAACTTAACATTGATCATCAATAGTCAATGAGTCAATCAATTGTGCCCACATGGTAAAGTTTACATCAAATCCCAGCTGACAGGATGACCCATTCAGGATGCTGCTCTTAGGAGAAGAAATGGAGGTTCCTGAGCAGTTTCACCTTCTGTTCTCAGTGCTTTGACCTATATTCCTCATAGTTACCCACTTATTTGTAAAATCCTTTGTAATAATCAAATCCCGGAGTTTCTCCGAGTTCCATGAGCTCCTCTTGTGGGCAGATCTAAGGAGGTCATGAGAACCCCACTTTACAGCCAAGTAGTCAGAAACACAAATTCCAACTTGGGGTTCCACGTGGCTTTTGAAGGGAGGCACTTCTGGATCGAAGTCTTTAAGTCATGTGACCTGATACTGTCTCCTGGTCAGAGAACTGAATGCTGTCCCCTGGAGATCAGAATTAATTGGCTACTGGTAGAGAGAAATGTCCACATATTTCGAGGTAAAATATTCTGTGCCAAGTGGTTTATCTCTACTATAGCATCAGGTATAACTGCAGCCCCAGACATTTTTCCACATACACCTTCAGCTCTTGAAGGCCCCGGGTCTTGTAAGCAGAGGTGGCACACACTGTTCTGTCTAATACTTGATGCACAAAATCACGAGCCTAATATAGTGGGGCCCTACCATGTCCTGGGGCCCACAGAAGACAAGCAGACCATGGTTGGTGTTGGTCAGCTTCAGACACAATCTGGCCAATTTCCAATTTCAAGCTGGACCGTGTTCCTACTTGCAGCATTGGTGAAGCAGAATGGGGAGGCAGATGAGGTCTTAAAATATCATTGTTCAGACACATAACTCCTTGGGAGAGAAGGTCAGAGTCCCTGGAAGGGATTAGAGGAGACGTGGGAGGCCAACCACAGAAATCTCCCCGCGTGTCTCAGCTTTTTGCCAACACATCACAACGTCCTCTGCTTCCCACTTCCCTTTTCTTCACCCTAGACCTCCATCACCTTCCATACTGCTCAAAAGTTCACTTCTGCAGAAACTGAATGTGATTTTGTTTAATCAGTCTTTATCCTACCTTTCCTGTGTGCCTACATGTAGACAATAAAAAAAGATGAGGTAGTCTGGCAAAAGTGTGTGTGTGTGTGTGTGTGTGTGTGTGTGTGTGTGTGTGAGAGAGAGAGAGAGAGAGAGAATGTGTGTGTGTATCAGTGTGTGTGTGAGTGTGTATGAGAGTGTGTGTGAGAAAGAGTGTATGAGAGTGTGTGTATATGAATGTGTGTGTGAGAGAGTGTGTATGAGAGTGTGTGTGTGTGAGAGAGTGTGTGTGTATGAGTATGTGTGTATATGAGTGTGTGTGTGAGAAAGAGTGTGTACGAGAGTGTGTGTATATGAGTGTGTATGTATGAGTGTGTGTGTATATGAATGTGTGTGTGAGAGAGTGTGTATGAGTGTGTGTGTATGTGTGTGTGTGTGTGTGTGAGAGAGAGAGAGAGAGAGAGAGAGAAAGAGAGAAAGAGAAAGAGAGAGAGAGAAAGTGTGTCTGCGTTTGTTCCTGCTTAAATGTTACTTGGTACACTAGCTCAGATATCTGACTTTGAGCAACAAGAACAAGGTGGTCACTGAGAAAAGCAATGTTCCTTCCTACCTCCACGACCCCTTCCAAACTCCTGAACTCCATAGTATGCTCCGAGGACACAAGCTGACACCACCTGCAGTCATGATACTTTCAAGCATCAACATTATGAGTACTTGGTTAGAGTTTTGCACACTCTCCACTCACTCCATGCCAGGATTAACTGTCAGGCTCAGTTTTCCCTGGGGCTGGAGATATACAGCCAGAAAATCAGGATAACTTCCATCCTGGGAGTCCTCAGGAGTTAGGCGTCAATTCTCTGTGGCTCCCCCTGGTTCTGCGCAACTTATAAACAGAGATGATGGCAGCTTTTGTTCCAGATTATCTTTTAAAGGATGTTCCCGGAGAAAGTGAACAGCAGGCTTGAAAGATAGAGATACTGTGTCCCTCTGAGTCAGAAGGCAGGTTTATGTGCTGACAAATAGAGTCAATGATGACATTACCTCTGAGGCAGAGGCAGGCAGATCTACGTGCAGCCCTTTGGGAGGCTGCAGTCTCCTAAGGTTGGTTCACTCTGAGGACCTCATTGACTGCACATGCAGCGAGCACTTGGGCCCCTGAGGGTTGGGGTAAAGGAAAGGAACAGCCGTAGGCTGGAATTCCTGCTGCTTGCTTGTCAAGAGTATGGTGCTTTCTCCATGATTCAGGATCTCCAATCTGCCAGCATCCATGAAACTGGCAAGCTAACTTCTCAGCCTATGCCTCTGCAAGATCTCAGACCTGACACTTCCCAACTCTGGACACCAGGAGATGGAGATTGCACACCTCCCCTCCAGCACTTGAGCTCTCTCACTCTCCCTGTCCAAAGTGCTTCCTGTGCTGCCACAGTCCAAGAGCCGCGGAAGGTAAACGTAATTAAAGGACTACTTGAGTGCTAGACACTAATTTCTGTCAGAACCAGCTGTGTGGAGGGGATAATGATACAGTAACTATAGTAGCTTTGGCTCTGAGGGGAAGTCTTTTCAGGAACGTCTTTCTCCTGCAATACTTTTCTTCTCCACCACCTTTACTCTCACAGCCATTTTCTTGCTGCCTGGAATGTCGACATCCTTTAACCCTGTGGCTCCTGCAGAACCTGAGTTGTCCAGGGGACATTTTATAACATGCAGATTTCCATCCCTTTCCTACTAAATTGTCTCCAAGATGAAAATCTGGCAATTTGTGTTTTGACGTGGCCCAGGTGATTCTTCAGTATGCTAACATTTGTTCGAAACCCTGTGGCCTGAACCCTAGCTGTGTATGTGAAACCACAGTGCACAGGCTCCCACCTAGACAGTCTCACTAACAACAACAACAACAACAACAACAACAACAACAACAACAACAACACCCTCTGGCGTGAGGCCCAGGCGTGGGTTTGTGGTTGTTACTGTTGTTTACCTGGCTATAGATAATGCTTTGTTTCCTTTTGAAAGGTTTGAAAATTCTTCCCTGGTAGGTTCCCTTTGTAGCTAGAGTTAAAGATGTCTAGCCTATCCACAAGATTGGGGAAGACATGCCTTGAGGGATTCCCCCAACATTGCAGCATCCTGTGCATTTTCAACAAGTTCATTAACTTGCCACATGTAAGTGAGGTCCGGAGTTCGCTTCCCTGGAACCCCTGGAACCTATGTAAAAAAAGCCAGGTAGGTATGGCAACCTGCCTGTGACCTCAGCACAGGACAAGCCGGCTAGGCAGACTAGCTCAAAGGGAGACCCTGCCTCAATATATTACATACAGAGATCAAGGTAGCTACCAACTGTCTAACTAGAGCTTAAGTACACAATGCACGGAGTCATACATATATACTCACGCATGCAAAAATACATACACAGGCTTGTACTATAGTCACACATGTACTACACACACACACACACACACACACACACACACACACACACACACACTTTCTTTTGTTCAAAAGAATTTTGACTTTACAGTTCTCTAATGATGACTTACATAGAAATCTGCTCCCGTGCTACAGAGGGAATGGCCTGCTCCCTTTTACTCTGGCAGACCAGTAATCCATTTACAGCTCATTGATCTCGTCAGTCCTTGTGTGTGTCTTCCCAAAGACACCTTCAGAAACAACGGCCCTTCTCCCAGCTTGGTAATTGCTCTGTCATTCAGACTCCCTGTCATAGCCCCCAGCACCAAATCCTCAGGGAAGCAGCAGGCAGGATGAAGACATCCCTGTACAGCAGATGCTTGGTGACTGGCAGACTCTAAAGCTTCTTCAGATCTGTGCCCTCACTTCCCCTTCTTGTCAGGACAGGTGATCAGGATACCATGCCATTCTTAGCCCTGCCTCCTCCTGTTCTTCAGAGTGGGGCTTGGGTATCTGAGCATCTCCAAATAGATAATACTTGCTTCCTGGCTGCTGGGGAAGAAAAGTTAAAGTGCTCCTACCCACCTGTGGACCTTGGATGCTACAACACTGACCCGACAGGTGGTGTAATAGTGGCATAACTGCTGGGGAGGCACTAGCCACCTCCGGACTGATTACATCAGAGGCCTGGTCCATGAGAGTGAAAACACTCCCACTACCATAAATCTGGACAAAAGACTTACGGCTGGGGATGTCACAGGCTCCAGGGGGCAATGCACCACTGATGTTTTGAGAAATGGATGTATAGTAAAACTGCCTTCTACATATTGATGTTTATACCTATAGGCCAATACTGTTCTCCCCCATGTGTCAGAGAAGCATTCAGCGGGAATCCTTAGTTCAGAGACTCACAATTGGTCAAAGTGTTGTGTAGTCAGCCACAAATGGGATATGTATATCACCCCCCTTCCCAAGGGCCAGGGAACACTGCAGAAAGGGGGAGGAAAGACTATAGGAATCAGAAAGAAGGAGCTTTGAAATATTGTCTTCTGACATTTCCACTAGGCCACTCCAATTACGAACACAGAGCAGCTGTGTCTACCTGCATACATCTGTAAGACACACAATTATACAAGTAGGAGGGGGACCGGTGGGAACTCAGCAGGGGTGGGAGAAGAGAGACAGAAGAGTGAGGGGTGAGTAGGATCACAATCCATTGTATACATGTCTGAAATTGTCCAAAATATGAAAAATAACATTGGTCTCTTTCAAAAGTCAGAGAGCTAGATGTGGTGGCACACACTGAAATCCCTCCATTCTAGCTTCCGCTCTAAGATCAGGCATCCATCCCTATGCTCTAGAAGCACAGATATTGACTTTTTTTTATTAATGTATTTATTTATTCACTTTACATCCCAAATCACAGCCCCTCTCCCTTCTCTCCTCCCAGGTCCACTTCCTCATAACCACCCTCCCCTCATTCCATTACCTCCTCTCCTCCTTCTCCTAAGAGAAGGGGGAGCCCTCCCATGGGTACCAACCCTCCTTGGCACATCAAGTTGCAGCAGGACTCAGCACCTCCTCTCCCACTGAGGCCAGACAAGGCAGCCCAGCTAAGGGAAAGAGAGCCAAGGGCAGGCAAGAGAGTCAAAGAGAGCCTCCACTCTGATTGTTAGCAGACCCACATGAAGCTCAAGGTGTTCATCTGCTACAAATGGGTAGGGGGCCTAAGTCTAGCCCCTGAATGCTCTTTGATTGGTGGTTCAGTCTCTGTGAGCCCCCATGGGCCCATGCTCCCTATGTCTTCTTGTGGTATCCTTGACAAGAGAGGTGGTTCAGTGACTAGGAGCACTTGCTGTTCTTACAGAAGACCTGAGTTCAGTTCCTGGTGCCCAGGTGGCACGCACCATCTGAGACTCCAGTTCCAGGGAATCCAATGCCTTCTGACTTCCGCAGTACTAGGTACACATGTAGTGCACATACGCACATGTAGGCAAAACACTTATACACATTAAAATCAGTTTTTAAAATTTAAATAAAGATCATATAATTCACACCTTCTAAGTCCTAATTTCTATATAATGCACAAAGATACCTCTGACCCCAACAAGGTGAGCTCCGAACAATGCTGCCACACCATCAAGATCAACCTTTAAATCAGCAGCCATTTCTCAAAGTGTCATTTAGCATCTTCTCTGTCCTTCCCCTGCTAGCAGCATTTCCATGCTGACGCCACCTCTGTCAAAGCCTCTACAGAGGGATCAGATGCTCATGCTCAGAGAACTGATAAGCCTTGAGATGAAAATGTCTTACATCAACAAAATAAGTGACTGTAAGGGTCAAATGTGGACTGTCTTAAGATGGGCAGAATCCCTGGGGGACCCGTAAGGCAGGTTCCACTCCTGGTGAAAAAGGAATGCATTTATAAACCTTAGCTCTGGCCAAATGAGCAGAAAAGGCATGGGAAGTTGAGAGATCTTGGCATCTACTTGCAACAGACTTGGGTTGAACAGTATGGACTCAGGTTGTGTAAGACAAAGTCTCTTTCCATAGCTCATGAAGGACAACTGCACATTGAGGCCTTTTAAAATAGCCTGTATCACTCATTTGCTAAGCATACTTCTAACCATCCTTAAGATTATTAACTAATGAATCCTTACTATAGCCTTGAGGAGCTGGCCACTGATTCTGCAGTAGGAACATAGAAAGGGAGTGATAGGGCTTAGTTTATTTTGCAATATACCAAAATAATGAAGTGTAGGTAATTTGTAGAAACTGAGATTTCTTTGGCTCACAGTCCTAGAGGCTAGGGAATCCAAGCATGCCACTGATTCCTACTGAGGGCCTTCATCCTACGTTATAGCATGCCGGAGCTAGACTGTTTGTGCAGGTCTCTCTTCTGCTCATAAAACCAATACTCCCATTATAGGGTCCCCATCTCCATAATGACATCTATCATAATTAACTTCTCCAAGCACTACTTCCAAATAGGCTCAATGTAAGAATGTGGGGGTTAGATTTCTAAGACATAAGCTTAAAGGAGTACATTCAAACCATGGTAAGAAATAGGACTCAGTCTAGGAACTTGGGCTCCAAAATCTAAGTACTTAACCACTTAGGAATGTCCCAAAAGATCAGTGTTAGCAAATATCCAGGAATGCTGCACCTTTCAAAGGCAACTTTGTGAGAGTCGGCACTGCCACTGTCCAGAGGAGACCCATCCTTCCTCTTTAGGACATTCCCTGATGCACATATCTTTTTTTTTTCTCCAACGAGACAGCCATGCTCAGTAGTCAGTCCTCAAGCAAGGTAACTTGATTGTAGGTTACTACTAAGCATGACTCTAATGTCACAAGACTGCTTTTCCTGACCTGGCTCAGAGGGCCATTTTCTTGGCTCAGGAGGAGATCCTATAGGGCTGCCTCCATCTCCCAACATGTAGCTGCACCTAGCACCTGCCTGCCCTGTGAATCTGCTACAGTGATCAGAACAGGTGTACCATGAGCAGGATGGAAAAGGGTGGCGTCACAGTGGGCAGGGAAGGTGCACTGCTGCCACTGGACTACTGGTGTGACAGGGAGTTGGGGCCTGATACTAAGCTCCTGGGCTGCTCTGGGCTTCTACGGAACCTCTTCTCCCCATCCCTGACCCAACTAGTGGGTTTATGGGACAGCACTTCAAAGCAAGGACTGTTGGTACTCTGTACACACTAGGGTCTGAGCAGTACCAATAGTGGAACAACTGGTAGACACCCAAGAGCCAGCACTAGACAAGCCTGCCAGGGAGGGCAGTCCCCTAACCCCCTACCTCCAACCTCAACCCCCACTCCCCAACCCTCCAACCCTTCCCACCCCAGCCTGGGCAATCCCAGCAAACAGGGCTCAGAAGCCTACAGAAGAGCCCTGGTTAGAATTAGTTAACAGAGATAGTGACTAGCTATATACAGCTTGTAGTATGTCCTCAAAGTTCATCTTCAAAATCTTCCCTTTCTAGCTCAATTCTACCTATATCTCAAACACATTTATAAACTAAAGTTCCTAGGAAAAAGAGCTATACTTGATTTGCAAATTATAGAAGGCTGATTGGTTAGGATTTCGGTGGGTATGGAGAGTTGGAATATTGCAGATGTGGAATCTAGTTTTCTTGAGCAGTCTTTTGCCACCTCATATCGGTCCATCGCTCACCTGTGTGTCTGACCTAACATCCTTTTGACTATCCCGTGAATCCTTTGGGGATATATTAACAGACCACGCTAGCTTCCTCCAACCTCACGGCTGAGAATGTCATCATTAACATCTAAAACCAATGGCAGAGTTTATCCCACTTTACCTGAAACTCTCACCAATGTATTTGAAAAGTATATTGATTTTTATGATGTTCTTTTTATTCTGAAACCATAAAAATGCCACAAGGCTGTTATCAGATTAGAACATTTGCGGTAACCTGAATCTGTACACAAAGGCCATGATCATTCATATTTGGCTCAATAATAAACTATCTGTTACTTCCACAGAGGTGAGAGCTGTTCTTGAATCATTATACCATTACTATATGATTTGTGTATACATATATGTTATCTACTCATTCAACAACCACCCAGTTGGGCCTACTTTGTGTCAGATGTTATGGATCCAAAAACTGAAGGCAAATACATAATTCTGGATGTTAAGTTATCTCAGGCAAACAAATGGAACCAGAGCATAAGTGTGAGTGTGGATGCTGAGCCAAGCCGGGTCTGGAAAGGCTTCCAAGAGGAGTTGAAACTGCCCTGTGTCTTCATGAGTATACAGGCTTCCTTGAAATAGTGGGGAGAGAACACAGGTAAGAGGATGTAGCACAGCTGCCCTCCTTGGGGCTCTGCTAAGGAATTTATTCCCAGAATTACTGAAGAATTCAATTCCAACCAATGACATGCAATTTGTATTTCCAAAGCAACTCTAATCCCTAATGGTCAGATAGAACCAACATTCTTGTAAGTTCTTCATCCTCACCAATCCATCCAATCCATATAGCAACTTATGAGCCTGCACTCTAATTATCTTTCCTTTAAGGATAATGACATCAGGAGCAGACAGGCTGGCATGTCTGGAGTCACAGCAGCTAAGCAGTAGGGCCAGATTAAAATCCACAGCCACTTGACTTCTGTGGCCACATGCTCACACTGGAATTTTCCAGCCCCCATGTATCCTTCTCCTTTGCCATTTGAAAATTCAATCCACCCTAAGAAGATCAAAACACAGCCCTCCCCACTCCTTCTATCACCACAGTCCATACACATTGTGACTATGGTGCTCAGTGTACATCCTGACTTGTTTGCATTGCTCTTAATCTAAAGGCTGGCAAGTTCGTGAAGGCACACCCATGTTTAAGTATCCATCCCTCCTCTACCACCGTCCCCACAAGAAAGATTTCTTAGTAGGCAGTGGTCCCTTGTCATGACCACCCTACACACTACCCAACAGAAGCAACTGGAGGAAGGAACGGTTTGCCTAGGCCTATTTATTAGTTCATGCCTTCTGAGGATGTCAGTCCATGGCAGTGAGGAAGGCGTGCTACAGCATGGTTCATTGTGATAGAAGGGTGTGGCAGGGCCTGTCGACATCATGGCAAACCATGAGGCAGAGAGAGCACAGCAGGAACCTGGCCCTGGGCATAATTCTCACAGGCCTGCCCCTAATGACCTACTTCTTCCAGCCAGGGCCCATATCCCTAAAAGTTCTACAGTCAAAAGAGTGCCACGAACTGGGGAACAAGCCTTCAGAATGTGAGTCCATGGGGAGACATCTCAGATTCAAAGCAAGCAAAGGTGTCTATTAGCATATATAAAACTAATGAGAAGCTTTAAATAAATATGCTCCATGTACTAGTTCTCTGGGAGTGCCCTGATTAAGCACCACAGCCTGGGCATCCTAAACAACCAAGATCAGAGAAGGTGCACTTCCTCTAAGGCCTCTCTCTTTGGCTTGCAGGCAGCTGTGCATGATTTGCCTCCTTGTGGTGTGTTCTATCCTGTGTAAGCTCTTGACATCTGCCCAAGAACCTCATTCTCACTTAATCTCCTCTTGAAAGGACTTAATAATAAATAGAGTCACACACTGAGGCAGTAGGGGCTACAACTTTCAGCATTATGAATTTTAGGACCCCATTCAAGCCATCACACCCTTTATACACAAACACTTAGTACCCTGAACTTCTCTCTTTCTATTCCCCACCGCTTGCTTTTTTTTTAAAATGTATATGTTTTATATTCAGTACTAAACTCTTAAATGAGGAAGGACAGCTGTGAAGTGAAGATGCTGTGTTGGTCAGAATGGATGAACAGCACAAGGAATTCAAGCAGAGAGCACATAATTCAAGACTGGAAGCTGCTCACAAGGCAGCCAAAGAGGCATATATGGAACCAGAAAGAATTAAAACACAGAGATCCTACAATTCTCAAGTTCTTAAATGTTTCTGTCAAAGAGACCCTGAGCCTGGCACCAGGGATGCCCTCTACTTGAGTGCACACCTCTACTCGTGAAGACCATCGAGTAACAGTGTGTACTTGGTTATGCTATCTAAGACTGTGGCTTCCTCTTGCTTGCTCCCTCAAGCTTCTGCACTAGAGTGGTCCTCAGAGCAGGGAGCATAGGTCCTTAATCTAATGTTCCTTGGTGGACTGCCAACAAGCATCTTAGTGTGTTTAGAACTGGGTCTGTCTTCAGTCTTTACGTGAGACTCCTGCCCTGATGACCCTGTCACTGAAGATTAATGAGAGACCATGAGGTAGAGGAGCCAGTATGCTGCCTCTGGATTCTTGACCCCTAGAACTATGAGTCAAAAAAAGATGTATTGTTTTGGAATTCTTTGTTTTAAAACAACAGACAGCTACTATGGTTCCCCTAAAACTCCTCCCTGTACCCCAAATATTTGCTACCCTGTTGTTTTGAGTTCCAAACAACATCCATATGGATATCAAATTTTCTCAGGATAATTTTGCCTTGCATAAATTTTGATTAGATTACTGTTGCTTGGTGCAGGAAAGAGTCACTACAAAGCCAGTAAGAAAACACCCAACTTTAGGATAAAGCAAGATCAAAACACTCACACTCACTCACTCGGGATTTCCTTTTTTTCCTTCTTCCTTTGTTCCCTGTTTTATCCTGCATGCATGTCCACTGTAGGAAGTGCTTAAGTGACAAATTTGTACATATCATCAGCCTAGCTGCCTCTCTTTCTAACTTCAGTTTTTTTCCAAAATGTTCATTCCTCTCCTTCCTACCTTGTCATCCCTGCTTAGTTCCATTTTAGATCAAAAAAAAAAAAAAATCCTAATCATAGCTGATAGCCACAAGAGTGGTGCCAGCGATTTACACCTACCTCAGGACACAGGGAGCCTGTGCATTTGGAAGTAAATTAGAGCTAATAAAGGACCAAAGCCAGCAGCTCTAAAGTCCTTAAAAGCACACTGAAATCAACATCAGAGCCTCTGCTGACGTCTCTCCCCACACCTCTTTACCTTCTGATTTAATCTAACCTGCTCTGATCATGAGCAGCTTTCCAGATAAGAATAAAACAGGGCTACTGTTTGCTGAGGCTCTTTCTATGTTTATTAAAATAACTGTCCCTCCTTTCTTGTTGTTGTTGTTGCTGTTGTTGTTGTTCTTCTTCCCCTTCCTCCTCCTCTTCCTTCTCTTCCTCCTCCTCTTCCTCTCCCTCCTCCTCCTCTCCTCTTCCTTCTTCTTAGATTTTTTTGGTCTAGCCTGGGTATGTTTAACCACCTTAGGTAAGTCTAGATCTTTAGACAAGCATAGTACAGATACCTGATATAGCAGTTGATCTTTAGACACACCAGCCTGTAAGCTGTTGTCATAGACATACACAGAATGAGAGCTGTAGTGTTGTTTACAGTCAGTGAGGAAGGAGAGACACCAAGCAGGACCAACAGAGGAGATGGCAGAGTGAGGTGAGCCAAGTAGGAAAGAAAAGCTGGGGTAGAGAAGTATAGACATGCTATTGCTGGGAAGCTGCTGCTCGTGAGGCATAGAGCTGGAGGTTCTGTATGCTATTCTAGGGAGTCTGCACCTAGTCCCATATGGGAGATCATCTTTCATTTTACAGAGAAGGGGACTAGTTAAACAGAATGATCTACGCCAGTCAGAGGCTACACAACTGCTAAGCACATGAGGCAAAAATTCCAACTTGAGTCTCTCTGCAAAGCCAGAAGGACCTTCTTGCGGCTCCCTATAACCTACTCTCTTTTTCCTTGGTTGTAGGAAAAGGGGGTACAGATTCTTTAGTTTCCTTGGAAATTGGGGATGGTGACACAAAAGCACATGGATAAACTGGCAGAGAGACTACTGAGACACTGTGGAAAACTCAGTAGTCTTCAAGGTAGAAGCTAGAGGCCTGGAGACACTGGTTCTAGAACTGCAGTAGAAAGAAAAAAACCAGGGCTCTTCTTCCAAACAGAAAGGAAGAAACTGAAGAGCCCTGCGAAGCTTGCTGCAGCTATGAGGCTAAGCAGTGATAGATGCAACCTCCCCACACTGAAGTACCCTCGTCCTGGTCAGTGTGTGCAGTGATTGCCGTCACAGAGAAGCAGACAAAGGAAGCCATAGCCTAATGAAGGAGATACAGAGATGCATTTTGAAAATGATTTCTCTAAAGAATTCTCCTTTGACCACTTGCTCAGTGTTGTTTTAACATCACCTTTAAATATAGAGGATGTGGATGCCACAACAGGTTTGGACAGCAGGTTGATCCCATCTCAGGCACTTAGATGCCACTGTGTGGTCCTGTAAGGCTATGTTGATTCTGGTTCTACTCTCTGAAAGACACCGGCTGATGGTGCTGATGCAAGTGGGTTACTTATCCTACTTTATGAAACATGGACTTAGACTTGCCAGTCAGATAGCTCTGGTAAAGCCCACCTATTTCTTATTAACACATGGATCCAACTGGACCTGCTCTTAAGATACAAGGCTAGGAAAACTGTAAATAGAAGAAATATCGGACTACTGTCTCCTAAAATACAACTTTCTCTAGCATATATGAATTCACTCCAATAAGCACTTCATAATTGGCTCCTTGGGTCCCTTCCTGAAGCTTTAGGCCTCCTGGGGATCCTTACCTTTCTCACAGTGTTTCCAGTTAACTGTTACCCATATCATTGTCTAGATTATGTGTGTGTTCAATGTTCAACCTGGATGTTCATTGTATGAAAAATGCCAAAGAGTCAACAGAGAGCTTTATCCAACTACACAATAGTCAAGCAAAGGCCCTGCCCTTGTCTTGCAGCTATAAAATGTGGCTGGCCCTCCCCTAAGCAGGACACATAAAGAACTCTCATTCCCCCAAACTGAGGATCCATCAGTCTCCCAGGTCCCACGGAAAGGAGAAAGAGCAAAAAGTCCATTAAAGTCCATGCCCTCCGTAGTGGGATCCACTCAGGTATTTCTGTCTAATTCTAACATAGATGGACCCCTCCTCCTATGCTCAGGGAAGTCAGGTGGTCTTTACTAAGTGCTCTGAACCCTTGGGACCAAATGGACTGCCCCATCCCAGGAATCTGACAGGAAATCAATCTCCTGCCTGCTTTGTGTTATAGACACCGTAGATGCCCATCAGGTAGAAGGAAGGCTGAATCGGATGACCTCCAAGGTCTCCCCTGTGGATCGTACTCTAATTCCTTTTGAGCCAGAATTCATGGGTGCCCTTTTGGCATAAGATAAGGAAATAACTGAGGAAATAAAGAGCATTTACCAAAATTCCCTGAAAATAGAGGACAGCCACAAGATGAACAACCCAGAGATCACAGAACTGGACTACATTTTACATCTGGAAAAAAAAAATGAGGCCAGACTGGAAAAGTGACTTGCATGAAAGGTGACTGAGCTGTGGGTTCAGATTGGGCTGTCAACATGACACTTGGTGTCCATGCCTGTTTTAGCTTGGGTCAGTTATCTTCGGCTTGATAGGTATGCATTGACTTTTAGCACCAGGGACTGCTTTACCTTTGAGAGGAATTTGGCCCCATTAATAACCCAAAGAGTCAAAATTCCTAAACGTTCAACAGACAGCTGATAAAGATAAGGGCCATAGGCACAGATGGATGACAGAGAGACGATATCCCAGAATTTTCTAAGCCTTTGTAAATGTATCACAATGCCAGTCCGAGCATGAAAATGAGGCCAATGAGTTCCACTGCAGGCCTTGCCTAGCATTAGTTCCTGGATGGGCCCTACATTCTATGTTCTTACCCCAAGGACTATGAGGAAACCCAGACCAAGTTATTGCTCCAGGATGTAGAGACAGCCCAAAGGGATTACTTTTTTAACAAGATGGGTCCCAAAGATTGAAAAGAACCATCCAAGATCAGAAAGACTGGCCAGGAGACTTTCAGTCATCATCACATGAGGTAGAAAGGTAGAAATGAGTGGGAAGAAGGAAGGAAGAAAGGAAGGAAGGAAGGGAGGAAGGAAGGAAGGAAGGAAGGAAGGAAGGAAGGAAGGAAAGGAGGGAGGGAGAGAGGGAGGGAGAGAGGAAGGAAGGGAAAGAGGGAGGGAGGGAGGGAGGAAGGAAGGAAGGAAGGAAGGAAGGGAGAGAGGGAAAGAGGGAGGGAGGGAGGAAGGAAGGGAGGGAGGGAGGAAGGAAGGAAGGAAGGGAGGAAGGAAGGAAGGAAGAAAGGAAGGAAAGAAGGAAAGAAGGAAGGGAAAGATGGAGGGAGGGAGGAAGGAAGCTAAGCAGGCAAGATCTAAAAACTAATACAAGGCAGCCATGGAAGAGGAAATGATTAAGAAATCTGGCATTTTTAGGTCTTAAGAAAGATACTACACTCTGAGAAGAAACTAAGTTTAATTTTAGACATGTTATCAAGATATTCACCTAAGACCACACAGCAGACATTTATCAAAGAGATGGGAAGATGATGGGCACATGTGGCACTCCATGAGTCCTGTGTGTGCACCTTACATTCCTAGTTCTCTGTGAGCACAGAGTAGAAAACTTGGTGTGTTTCCACCCCAGGTGCCTCACTGCACAGAGCACAGGGCAATGCCAAGTGCAGAACCAACACAGTGCTGGCTGCACACACAGGCTGGCTCTGCAACCCCTGCAGGGCCCACAAATCATTTCACATCTTCTCTTAGTTTTCACGACATTAGAAGTCAAGCTGGCATAGTGCCATGGGCCACTGGTCCTTCCAGCTGTCCCTTCTTGAGAGATTCACACAAAATCCTCCCACAGCCTCACTGGGCAGAAGCCGCCTCTTGATGGTTTAAATTCAGCTACCGTTTTCTCAGTTCTGGTGATAGTGACTAACAGATAGCACCCAGACCCTCTCCAAGTGTCTCCCTGTGCCAAGGACTGTGAGTGCCGAAACAAAGAAAGGTAAAACTGTAGGGACAGGAGAAGCTGAGCCGCCTCCGGGATGTGGCACCTTGGGGATGAGACAGACTCTCTAGCCACATTTCCATCACGAGCAAATGGCCAACTCTGGATCCCACCTAGGAGCCTGGGTGTAAAATTCCATTGTTCACTTTTCCAGACTATCTTCTGCATTGGGAGTAAGAGGGCCTACATCTTTCTTTCAAGGTTCCTGGAGAGAACGAGGCAGACAAGATGAAAACTAGATACATGTGTTCAAACCTCCTGAGTTGCCATCGCTTGGGTACACCTTTAAAACAAGAACTACCTCTTTCCCTACATTCACCAGAGGGTCCTGTGAGCTTCAACAGTACCATCATAGAACCTCAGATGGTGGTCCCTGTATGGTTCATATCTCTTCTTTGTGGGACTGCAAAATACAAGAAGAAAGCCTGACTTAAGGAACAGAACTCAGCAGAGCCTTTCATTTCTGCCCACAACCATCCCACAGAACTCCAACTGGAATCACACACATGCCTGAATCGCACCCTCCAACTCACATACACAACTATAAGAATCCCTCCTTCTCTAGCCAGGGTCTGCTGCAGATCAGACAGCAGAGGGGAGTTGGCAGAGGCTCTGCTCCAGGCCAAATGCATGGGGCCCGGGGAAAATCCTTCGCTTACGCTTGTCCAGGGAGACAGCTGCAACTCTGGACTTCTGGGCATGCTGCCCAGTAGCCTGACATCCCGGAGATGGAGGAGGGGCCCAGCTGGCTCCAAGAAAAGAACCTGGCTTGAGGGTTTCTGGTGTGCATAGTGGAGATCCCAGACCTGAGGGGAGAATGGTAGTGAGTGACTGCCAAGCAAGGAAGCCTTGTATTAAAGTAAAAAGGCTGTGCTCTTTAACATCCCACCTCACTGCTACAGAAAGCCTGCAGGAATGTCAGGGACTCCCGGTGATGATAAACGGAAGAGCACTCTGCACTTTACAACAATAAAAAGCTCTTATATTTTCTTACTTCATAACGTATTCCAAATTCCCTGATGGGAGTTTCTGAGGATTTGCCCTAGTCTCTCTGGTTGGCCATGACACGTGGAATCCAAGGCAAAAATACTAACAAAGTAAATCAAATGTCATGTAGCAGTTGACCCACTCCTTCCTTCATCCCTTAAAACATCCTACATCCACCAAGATGTATGCTCCACCCACAAAAAGCTTAAGAGAGTCAGTCTCTATGGACAGTCGCATCTGCCCGTGTCCACCCTGACACACAGGTCCCTCCTCCAGATCCACATGGCTGCTGAGGCTCTGTTCTTTCAACAACTCTTTTTTAAATTCACTTCCTCTTTACCAAACTGACTTTAAGTATCATGAAGGCAATCCATGTTCACCATAGATCCTTTGCAAAACAGACACAAGAAATAATATGACCTTATATCTTAACACTATCCTATACCCTTTGTCTTAGTTAGGGTTTCTATTCCTGCACACAAAACAAATCATGATCAAGAAGCAAGTTGGGGAGGAAAGGGTTTATTCAGCTTACACTTCCACATTGCTATTCATCACCAAAGAGGTCAGGACTGGAACTCAAGCAGGTCAGGAAGCAGGAACTGATACAGAGGCCATGGAGGGATATTACTTATGAGCTTGCTTCTCCTGGCTCTCTCAGCTTGCTCTCTTAGGGAACCGAAGACTACCAGTCCAGGGATGGCACCACCCACAATAGGTCCTCCCACTCTTGATCACTAATTGAGAAAATGCTTTAGAGCTGGATCTCATGGAGGCATTTCCTCAAGGGAGGCTCCTTTCTCTGTGCTAACTCCAGCTTGTGTCAAGTTGACACACAAAACCAGCTACTACACCCTTGGATCCTGGTTATCGTTTCCTCCACATATTTCTGAATTATATACTACTTGTACACTTTCCTCATGTTTTTCCACCCAGTCTGAGTCAGACAGTCTGGTTCCTCATCTCACTAATTATGCGCTAGGCTCCACCTCCCTAAGCCCACCTCCCTGGATAGAATGGCAATGGATGCTGATTGCAGCAACTTTGCTCACATCTATGGCATTTTTTTTTTCCAATGGACTCTTTGACTGAGATCAATAATCAGGTCAGTGAATAGGAAATGGGATTTAACTTATAAAAAATTCACTCAACAAACAGCTTTTTAAAACACAGCTATTACATCCCAGGAGGTGGCTCCTCTGAAGAATTCAATGGGCTAGCACATCACTTCCTGTAGAGTGCTCCAACGCACAGGAAACAGAGAGTCACATCATAAACAGGGCTAAGAACAATCACAAGCTACCATTTACAGTGTGCCTACTATGCTCCAGGAACTCGGCTAAACTGAACAAAAGTAACTTATCTCAGCAAGCTTGCTGTCCTGGCTGGTTTTGTGCGTCAACTTGACACAAGCTACTGTCAGCACAGAGAAAGGAGCCTCAGTTGAGGAAATGCCTCCATGTGTAGGGTCTTATTCTCCATTAGTGATCAATGGGGGACAGACCAGGCCATGGTGGGTGGGGCCATCCCTGGGCTGGTAGTCCTGGATTCTAGAAGAAGCCAGGG
>JADRCD010220687.1:0-22948 GCA_019843815.1 Montemys delectorum | reverse complement strand
TCTGCTCTGCTCTGCTCTGCTCTGCTCTGCTCTGCTCTGCTCTGCTCTGCTCTGCTCTGGTCTGCTCTGTTCTGGTCTGGTCTGGTCTACTCTGGTCTGCTCTGCTCTGCTCTGCTCTGCTCTGGTCTGGTCTGGTCTACTCTGCTCTGCTCTGCTCTGCTCTGCTCTGCTCAGCTCCTGCCTTCCCGTGTTCACTGAAGAGCTAGCATGCAGTTAGTTGAGCCTTTCCTATACCCTCCAAACGTTAATGCACCAAGTCACAAAGGTTGTGGTCTCTGGCTGTAGTCTTACCAACTGGACTACCTGTCTTCTGCCCCTTTGACAGCTATGCATTGACTAGTTTTCTTCAGTCATCAGCTCAAGGTATCGATTCGATTACTGGCTGATTATCATCACTGACATGGGACATCCAGTCTGAGAAACAGGTAAGGAAGGTTTCGTGCTGAGCAGGAGCCAAGGCCTTGTAGAAACCCTCTTGTCCCTCAGCAGCTGTGTCAAACAGTCTGCTCTCTTTGCAAGCAATACCCTCTCTTCTGATGAGCTATGTTGACATGGGTGGCTCACTGTGTGGCTTTTACCTACGCTCTTGTTTGAGAAGAGTTATTTGCTGATATGTATCAACCTAGGAAAGGGTTCTCCCATCTCTCCCTGTAGGCATAAGCCTCAGGATAGGCTATGAGTGAGGTCTCTTAAATCTAGCTATCCTGAGAAGGTGCATTATCATAAAAACACACAGGTTAGAACATCCTGTAGTTACAGAACCCTTGATCAAATCCAAACCCTTGATTCTTGAACCCAGGATCAGGGATCCTGGTGATGCTGGCGTACTTGTGTCTACCTGGAAAAAACTAATTGTTGTTCTGAGGGAACCATCTTAAGGAATTTTAAAATTAATCATTTTTAAAGGACATGTTCTGGCCTCCCATTGGTAGTCCTGGGGAAGTGCAAATAACTATCTTTGCTTTACATGAGGAGGTAGATGAAGAGAGTTCATGTGGTTACAGTCATATCCCAGGTCAAGGCTAGAGCTGAGGTTCCTACAAACAGACCCAGAGTGCAGGCACTTCCACTGTCCATGAAAAGCCAGCTTACCTGCTGTGGAGATAATATCTTATGTCTGTATGGATGTAGTACCTGTCAATAATAAATCTCATGGCCTATGGCTTAGACTGGAAATAGGAGATGAGACATCTGGGAAGCAGAAAGGATTCTGGGAAAGAACCAGGCATTGAAGATTCACCCAGGGAAGATGTGACTAGCTGGACACTTAGTACTTGAGCACAGGTAACCAGTCGTATGGCAGAGTGTAAGTTAAAATAAGTGAGATATTTTAAGTTATGACCTAGACAGAGAAGAGCCAAAGCTTGAAGTCAAGGCATTTATTAATAAATAAATAGCGTGAGGCTCATTATTGTTGGGAACTAAGCAGGAAAAATAGATTTACAACCCACTGTGTGTGTGTGTGTGTGTGTGTGTGTGTGTGTGTGTGTGTGTGTGTATAAATAGGGAAGCTAGTAGACAACTTGTAATTGGTTCTGTCCTTCTACCAGGTCATTAGGCCTGGTAGAATGCACCTTTACTCAATGGTCTAGCTGACCAGTCTTTCACATTATTTTTGAGACAGGATCTTGCAGAACCTGAAGCTTACATTTGGTTAGGCTGGCTGGCCTCCTAGGCCCAGAGGTCCCTCTTCTTCTGCACCACCAGCACTGGGAGTATGGGCACATACCAACACACTCAGCTTTTATGAGGTGCTGAGAATCCCAGTTCCGGTCCTCATGCTTGTGCAGCAAGCACTTTCCTGTCCGAGTTGTCTCCTCCATGCCAAAACTACCTAGTCTCAGTGGACAGGGGTGGTCTGGGTGCAGAGGAGTGTGGGCCCCATTGCATGCTTACATTGTGAAAGCTAGGAGACTGAGCTCAGGGCAGTGTCATTGGTGTGTGTGGGGGGTAGGGGTGGGGACTCTGAAGAAAAAATGGATCTGGAAGGAAGGAGGAAATGGAGACCACAGGACAGAAGGTGAGTCCGAAGCCAGAGAGAGGCCTGGGCAGAGCAGAGGATGACAGGGGCAGAGACCAGAGCAAAGAAGAGGACGCTCTGCTCATAGGAATAGGATGTGGCAGTGAGGGGTTAAAGGACTTCATCCTCAGGGCAAGAGGGAGCCACCCATAGTTTGAAGTAGTAGAAGGAGGATGGAGATGAAGAGGGGGAGGAGGAGGGGAAAGATGGGGAGGAAGAGGAGGGAGAAGAGAAGGGTTGGTAAGGGAAGGAGGGAGAGGGGGAGGAGGAATAAGAGGAGGAGGAGAAAAAGAACATAAGGGAGACAGGGCAGGAAAAGGAGAGAAGAAAAGGAAAAGAAAACAGAAGACACTTACAGATGTCCAAGGTGTTGTTAGTTTTAGAATTTACTAAATGTTTTGGTAACATCCTAATTTTCCTTAATATGTTAGGACAAATCAAGAAAATGCATTTATATGCTCTCAATTGCAGGAAGACCAAGATGTACCTTTACAAATAATATGACACAAAAAAGAAAGAAAACAAACAAACAAACATTCTCCATATAAAAGAGAAACTCCAAACCTCTACATTCCGGCATGGAGAATGACGCCAACCCAAGAAAGATGTAAGTTTGGATTGGCTCTCTCCTCTCCATGAATGAAAGAGGATTGTGTTCATGTGAGCAGCTTCCCATTCCTGTAACAAGAGTTTCCTAAATGATCAAATTATAAAGGAAAAAGGGTTATTTTTGGCTTATGAGTTTAGATCTTTTTTAGCAGAAATAGCCCTTAGGGCTTGGGCTGAGGTGGTCATCAGAGTGGGAGCCTGCAGTGGGGTAGAGCTAATGGCCTTACAACCAGGAAGCAGAAGGGGAAGGAGCCTGCATCCCAGATTCCTCTGCATCAGGTCTCCCTAACATTTGCCAAGCTCCCACACTGGGAACCAAGTCTTCAGCACATGGAACCGAACACTGCTGTGCCTAAAAAGTAGTAATCGTGGCCATTCTTCTCCCCTCCCCTCCCCTTCCCTTTTCTCTCCTGTCCTTTCCACTCCTCTTATTCTTTAAAATCTTTGGGGTGGAGAAGGGGGAATAAAAATCAGCCTGTGTCATCCAAGTGGAGGCTTCCTGAAGGAAATCTGGGATTTTGGAGAGTTTCCCTGGAGGTTCGGTAAGACTCCTCAGCGATACTTCTCCACTGAGCAATAACACATGTCAAAGCCAAAGATGGACGGCAGGAAGATGGTCTTTTCTAGACTTTGCACAGTTGTGAATCTCGTATTATACACGCTTACATCATTACACACACATACTTTTGAATATATAAATATAGTGTGTGTGTGTGTGTGTGTGTGTGTGTGTGTGTGTGTGTCCATACACAGTATCAGTCCCCGTGCCTGCTAGGCTGCTGGGAAAGTAAAATGCCACTAAAACAGCATTCAACTAGTGAAGCCACTACGGAACACAAATGAATATGCTCATGTAGGACCTTGATATGGCTGGCCACTGTCCCTGTTGGTTAGTCTCACACTATCTCTGATGGGGAGAGTCCAGAATACATCAGTTCAAAGCAAAAAGCAATGTGTGCCATTTGTAAAGTGAGTTTTCAAGTCTTGGGGACAGATAGTACAGAGCTTCCTAGAATTGATGAGACTTTGGGGATCCCTCAAATCACATGTGAGGGCACAGGCAGGTGTCTGGGAGGGGCTTTCACTGTTCTCCATTCCCCCAGCTCTCATCAGCATGCCCTGGACTGTCCCTGTGCTGTCTGAGCTAGCACCAAGAATTTCAAACAGATCATAGCCATGATACCGATGTGTGTTCAGCAACAAAGCACCATGCTCTCCTACCTGGGATGCTGACGAAGGAGGGCGTGGTCTGTTTATCAGTGCCATTACTGCTGTTTGTTCTTCTCTATCATAGAAAAGAAGCCAGTTTCCTGTTCTAAGTGCTCAACAGAGATCTGTTGAAGGAATAAATTGTAGCACACATTTCCAATGAGGATGGCTGAAATAAGGGAAGGATAGACAAAGCTCTAGAGAAAATCGATACAAATCTGGACCACTTTTGCCTCAAACAGACCCCTTTATGAAAGCCTTACAAGAGTTCAATACCACATAAACTTCACAGATGGCTGTCAGTCAGTTTTGGTCCCCATGCTTGTGAAGCAAACAAGCCATGCTTTGGACTCTGTCCACTCACAGCTAAGCATGTTTTATAGAGGAGGCACACGTGTGTATATACTAAACGGATAAATTCTTTTCCTAACGGCATCTTGCTCTCGCCAAACAAACTCTAGCTTGAGCTTTGCATGTCCCGAGGTTGGCTGGGAAGTCTTTAGCCTTTCTAAATAGATCATTTTTTAATAATTTACCTCCATTGCCATATCCTCTTGCTGAATACTTTCTCTATTAGAACCAATTAGAAAAAAATAAACTTTCCATTTGAGGGGCATAAGAGGCTTTCTTGGAGTTTATGCCACTGGAAAATGTTTAGATTTTGACTCTCCTCTAAGCTGCATCGCAATGAGCCTTTTATGATGGGGATGCTGCCCGCCCCTTACCTCAGGTGGCTTCCTTGAGAGTCAGAGAACAAGTACATTTCCACCTCTTGGTGCTTTTGGCAAATTGCTTCCTGGGGATGGGGGTGACTCTCAGGGCACTGCCATTACGGATGGTCAAGAATGCTTGTTTCTTTGAACCTTGTCATTTCCCTCTTTAATTTCATGGACCTAAACTCATTGCTCATTGTTTAAATTCCTATATTGCTGTTGATGGAAGAGCCTGCTCCCTTCCCTCTTTTCCACTCGGCGCATACCCGGCTGTATTTAATCTTTTGAATGAGGTTCTGCCCACCTAATCTCTCCCATTTGAGGTAATCCATACTCAAATCCAGGCTTTTGCACTTAATATCAACTTGACATTAGAAGTCATTTATTTCTCCGACTTTCCATTTTCTCATCTATTAAATGGGGGAGCCCACTCAAAAATGGAAAACCTGGTTCTTTCCCCTATTGTACAGATCCATTATACACACTGTAAGAGGAAGAGGGCTTGGGAAGCCTTCAGTGGCAGGAGACTGGGTGAAGGGCTGTATGTTGCTACCTCTCGGACTTGGTAGAACCTACATAATCATGAGCTCACAGTATCACTGAGCATCTGCCCTGAGCCAGCACAAGACTGCCACCCCCACCACACAGACCTGGACTGGAGACTTTCCCCTTACCACGGAGTTACTGACTATGTACAGATTCTCCGACCTGGGAAAGCATTCTGTTTAGTTAATTCCTCACTCCTGAGCCCACCAAGCTCCAGAATGGAGCGCCAAAGCCTTGCTCCAACAGATGATCCTGGATAGACTCAGTGGGTCACAAAGTGAAGTAAATAGACCTGAATGTAGGGAGGGCATTTGTGCAAAACAGTGGGTGTAGACAGGGATGGGGGAGGGCGGGGTAAGAGTGAGAAAGTATACACACATGTGAGACTGCCCCAGAACAAGTTCAATTAATAAACAAAGAGGAGACAAGTTTGGTAGAGTTTGAATGTTTGTTTTTGAACTGTACATGTATTTAAAAATATTTGTAATTGTTATGTGTGTAAAATTGCTTTATACACACACACACACACACACACACACACACACACACACACACACACACGAGACCTTAGGGTGAGACCCAAATCTATAAAACTCATTCATATGTCACAGATATGTTTATATTGGTTTTATACTACTCTGGAACACTAGTGCTTGCACATACCGGGCACTCGGATACCAGCTAAGCCTTGTGCTTCTTCTTATAGCACCAAGACAGGGTCCCACTAAGTTGTCCAGACTGGCTTTGAGCTCACTCTGTGGCCCAGGCTGGCCTGAGGGTTTGGTTCTTGTGTCTCATCTTCCTGAGCAACCAGGATGACACACCTGCCCTGCCCAGACCAGCTTCGTTCAGACTTTATCAATACCTTCTTTGAACAACTCAAAGACAGCTCTAGACGGTGTTTGTATGGCACTGCCATTTAACCGTGACCCGTCACAAGTGGGTCAGAGGGGAACAGCTCCCTTCTGAGTCACGTTGGTGGTAGAATGCTCTCAGGATTTGGATTTGGATTTGAATTTGAATTTTTGGATCAAGAGACCTGAGTCCACATGAGATAGAAAGTCCCATGTAAGTTCTGTGTCACTGGTATTTTTTCTGTTGTTGTGACGAGACACTGTCACCAAGGCAGCTTACAGAAGAAAAAAGTTGTTTTTTTTTTTTTTTCCTTTTTTGTTGGGTTACAGTTGTCATAAACATCATGACAGGAAGCATGGAATCTTGAGACACAAATATGACAGGCAGTGAGAGGGAGGGAGGAGGAGTGAGTGAGAGAGGGGGGGGGAGGCCCTGGGCTCTTTAAACCTTACTATCTGCTCCTGTGACACATGTCCTCCAACTAGGCTGCTCCTCCTAGCCCTCCTTAAACAGTTCCACCACCTGGGGACCAAGCGTTCAAATATGTGAAACTGTAGGGCCATCATCACTCAGACCACCACATACCCTCATGTCTTACCTAACTCCCAAGTGCAGCAGGCTTTTGAGAGTCCCTGTGCACAAGGTCCACTGACCAGCACTTGGGGGTAGGTGCAGGGTGGCTCTGTCCCCTCTCCATCTCCACAAAGCTTTCTCCTCTGCTGAGCACGCCCTCCAGTCTTTATGAGACTTACCTTTCTGCATGAAATTTGACGAGTGAACGATTGCACCTGCCATGCCAGCGTGAGGGCCTGAGACGGAATCCTCAGAATCCATGTAAAAGCTGGGTGAGCGTTGCAAGTGTCTGTAATCCCAACACTCCTGTGGAAAAATGGGAGAGTGCCTGCGAGTGCACAAAGGACCACCGAGGCTGGAACACGTGGCAAGGAACAACAAGAAGATCTTGTCTCAAATGAGGATGGAGGCAGAGAAATGACACCGGAAACAGCTCCCTAGTCTGTGCATGCTCATAGCAGCACAAGCACACTTGCATTCATACATACTCACACATGCAAGGCTGCGTGAACACACACATACCTTAATAATAATCTTTAAGAATATGACTGGTGGCCTTCTCTCCTGTGGCACTGCACTGTCTCTGATTCAGGTGTTATCATACACCTGTAGGGATGTTGGTTTCTGTCACTTGACACCTAATGATGGTTCTGGGTGGATACTGAATCATTTCAATCCAGTCAGTCTATGTTTTTCAAAAACAAAAACAAAAAACAAAAACTACACAACACTTTTCAAGGTAAATAGATCAGTGAGAGTCGCTTGTGCATCTAGTCAGAGACAGAAGGTAACACAGGAAACCCAGTTGCAGCCATGTCAAAGTTTTAAGGATTCAGCTAAAGGTCTGCAAGATGCCTTGTCAATGAAGTGCATTTCCTACAAGCTTGAGTTCAATTCCAAGCACTCACATAAAGAAACTGGATGCAGCAGTAAGTGCTTATACTCAGAGTGCTGGGGAGGAGGAGACAAAAGGACCATTGGCACTCATTGGCCAGCCAGCCTATCCTGATTGTCAGAACTCCAGACCAATGAGAAACACCATCTTAAAACAAGGTGGATGACACCTAAGAAACAACACTGGCTTCTATAGGGAACACACACACACACACACACACACACACACACACACACACAATCTATCTCCCACGCATGGGTACATACCCCTTCTAGTTGACCAAGCTTTTGTGAGGTACGTCTCTTGGCCTTCTCTGCTCCTTTCTAACTTCAGGCACCTCCAGCTGCCAAGAGTAGTCAAACACAGGAGCCTGGGACACAGGCGAACAGAAGGAACTGAACAGCCACATTCCTTGGCAGCCTTACAAAGCATGTCAGGACCATCAAAGAGTTAGATGAAGGTTCTTCTGCCTACGTGCCTGCCTAGGTGTGGGGGTTCAGACCCGGAGGACGCCAGGAGGCCCCAAACTGGTGGGAGGGAGGGACCTTTGCTTGATTTTCCTCATGCACTGGCCTGGGGACAAAAGACTTCATCAACCACAAGGCCTCCACCTGTGCAGTTCCTCTGGGCTGCAAGGGGACTTTGGAAAGCCACCCAACAGCCGTTCCTCCAGGGCACATGCCTGTGTCAGCTTGAGCCTGGACCTTGCCACATGATCAATGTGCTCTGTTCTCTGGAAGAAAGTCCTTTCAGGCACGGCATCCAACCCTGCAGGCTTGAAACCTGGAAAAGAGCCTGCAGAAGGGAGTGGTGTGGAGAGAGGAGGCGCCTTCCCTGCTCACTGTGTGATAACAGAAACAGGGAATTAGAGCCCCTCACAGCAGCAAGGTCCAGTAAGCCAGTAAGGATCTGCTGGGTGTAGTTGTAAACCGCCTGGGGACCAGACTGCCATCTTTGCATCCTGTAAATACTCTGCCAGATGCAGTAAAGGCTCAGCTACCATGTCCTGGTAAGCGCTGTTGTAAGCGCCACCCATCCTGATGTCCCAGCTACTCCACCAAGTAGGCACTACCCTGCCACAACTGCCAGTCTGGAAGGAGATCTAGGAGTTAGTAATCAGCTCCTCTTTCTCTGTTGTCATTCTGTGAATGGATTCTTGAGCCTGATTTTATTCACATCTGGACCATTCGAGCACTGCGTCTTCTGGTATGAACATTGCAGCTGGCCTAGGTGTTTAGACTCAGGAGAAATCACCTCTCACACACTCTGTCCAGGGAGCCCCCACTTAGCCAGGTCAGTTAAATCTCACAGATGTCAGACCCAAGATAATAAATTCTTTTTGTTTGAGTAAAAATAGCAATAATAATGATGATTCAGTGTAAAAAGTTTGCCTGTGTCTAAACAAAGGTGTATGTGTGTGTGTGTGTGTGTGTGTGTGTGTGTGTGTGTGTGTGCATGCACGTATGCATGTGTGTGTATATGTGTGTGTGTCCCACAGTCCATGTTCTTGCTGCAGAGATGTAAGCATTCTCTTGTATTTTGATTGGGGACTTCCTCTAGTTGCTTATGTGGGCAAGAAAGACAGAGAGCCCTGTCTAGAAGGCTGCTGGGGACTTCCTCTAGTTGCTTATGTGGGCGAGAAAGACAGAGAGCCCTGTCTAGAAGGCTGCTGGACTCCATTCTGAGTCCATTAGAGGAAGTTAAAGACCCAGCTTCCTGCCAATGAATACCCAGCGTTCTCTGCGTGAACTATCTCATGCAATTAAGGAGATAGAATCAGACAAGATATTTACTACAGATTTTGGGGTTTTTTTTTGCACACAGAGACATAATGAACTAAACCCCTGAACAATGGGATAGCCAGAGCAGACATCTATAAATCTATTTTAGAGAAATAAAAGTACAAGCCATACAATTTAATCCTAAGTGGTTTTTTATTAATGAGATGAGGCATGCTAAAATATTCATGTACATTAAATTCCTTATAATTAAAATACTGACATATATTTAAAATAACAATATCCAAAGAATTTGAAATCTGATAGAAATTTAAAATGATTCCCTACCAATTTGAGCAGAAAGAGAAGGTTTCTGAATGTATGGAACTCAGAATATTTTTGTGAGTTAGGTCAATTGCATTGAGCAAATTCGAGGTGACGCCTCCTCAGCTCCAGGGAGCATGAGCCTGGCAAGGTATTCAGTGGCCACCAATGTACATGGATGCTGCCTTCTCCAGGGACTACTTTTGCTCATTGCAATCACACTGAAAACATACTGGACCCTAGTAAAGAAGGTTAAGCCCACCCTGGGAGTGACCACCGTGATGGCAGATGATGGGAGCAGGCAGTATAGGCCCATAAAGGGAGAGTTGCTTCCTCCTAACTAAAAGAATGGAATTCACCTCTGGTGGACACAAGCCATTGGCCCCTCACATAAGAGTTCATCCAACTGGGTCAGTCAATCACCTGGCCAAAGGAACAGCCCTCAGGAAGGCAGACTCAAGAATCGGTGTTCTAAACAGATCAAGGGAGTAATGAAGGAGGTAGAGTGCTCTTTCTCCCCGAAATCTCTGCCCTCCCGACAGACAGCTGCTTATGGAGGCACAGCTGTGTACTGTATGAAGCCTTACTAAGAAAAGCATAGTTTGTCCTTTCCTATGTCCTAAATCTTTCTTAAGCATGTTTTCCCTGACACCTGGACCTCCTTACTCATTGTCTGAAGCCCCACCCTGACCCCAACTCCAGTCACCAAGAGGCAGCTTGACTTCTGTTGCTGAGCCTATAGGCCTAACTCAAATGCTGTGGCTTTCCCCTTTCTCTTCTCTGGCTCTGTCCTTTGGACAATGTCCTGACAAGGTTGAAAATTTTACTCACTTTGTGGTTTGTCTCTTAATGCATAAAAAAATTTTCTGAATACTTTCTCATGACTCTGCTTTCTTAATTATTTTATCAATGATATTAAGAACTGTGAGAAAGGGTCTCAGTTTCCCTAGTAACAAGAGGCACCCCAGGGGGACTCTCCAAAATTTCTAAAGGTCTTATAGAATGAGTCAGAGTTAATCAACCATGGAGATAGAGATGAAGGTCCGCCCTAACAGTAGAGCTTCACCCTAGGCGCATGGAGGATCCCAAAGAGGCTGCTGGGTGATACAAAGTTGGGTGCACTTGGGTTATAAGAACCAGAGCCTAGGATCTTAAAGCGGGGCCTTGTGACTCTGACCCTTGCGAATCTGTTTTTTCCTTTGCAAATCCTAGGATTAACAAGACAAAAGCCAGATGTACATCATCTTGCCTCAGTTTAATACTTAAGGCAAGTATTGTGATAGGAACAGCATGGAGAGACAGAGAAGAATCTGTGGACCTCGAGGAAGCACTGTTGGGTATGATTTATACACAGATAGCAGATTAATTACTCGTGTTTGCTTTCCATTGCTCTGATGAACACTAAGACCAAAACCAACTTGGAGCAGAGAGGGATGATTTAGCTTACATGTCCCTATCATAGTCCAGGAACTCGAGCAGGAACCTGGAGGCAGAAACTGAAGCAGAGGCCATGGGGGAGTGCTGCTTACAGGTTTGCTCTACATCGCTTCTTCAGCCTCTTTTCATTCAGCATGCAGAATCACCTGGGTCGGTAGCATCCACCATGAACTGGGCATCAATCGACAATCAAGGAAAACAGATTTATATACAGGCCACTTTGGTGGAGGCATTTTCTTAGTTGAGGCTCTTCTTCTCAGACGACCTGAGCTTGTGTCAAGTTGATAAAAAGACTACTCAGTGCATGGGACATTCTTGAAAATGAACCTAGATAGAGTTTTGATGAAACATCATAGTCTTCTTGACCCTGAGCAAATTATCATAGCCCCTGAAAACCTAAGAAGCCCCTGGAATCCCCTAAGCCACCAGATCTTGTAACTAGTACAGTATGCCATTAAAGGGATTCAATTTGAAAGCAGTCATCATTTCTTATTCTTTTGGGGGGTTTTACATCTTTCTCCTTGTGATTAGATGCATCTTTATTTAGCAAATTTCCCAAAAAGCTAGCCCAGAGGACACTGGGCTGAAGGAATCTGGAAGAGGGGGACCTATCTGACTCCCTCGGGTCAGTTAATTCATCGTCTAGTGGAAATCATAAACATACGTTCTGTTTGATTTTATTCACAAATTGAAAGACATCATATAAAAACCCTTTAACATATATTATTGAAAATATCTATTATGGTCTTATAACTTAGTGAATTTGATTAAATCTCCAGGACAGAAAATAAGGCATTGTAACACACGTACCCATCTGGCGAAGGTCTTATTCTCACACGCCTTATTGTGTTAAAAATGAATGGTCCTGGAAAATAATTTAGTGAGAGATGAACTTAGAGGAACTAAAAGCATTGAGTGCTGAGCAAATTACCAAGTGAAATTGCTTCTCTAGGAAACTTTGGGCTCATTGTTAGAGCGGTTTAGTCTGCTCGAAATGTTTGCTCCGGGAGAATGCTTGTGTTCAGAGCAAAATTTAATTTCCATGGCAGGAGGCTCGACAGCCTCCACAGGGCTAACACTTGTTGGTTGGGAGAGGGGCTGGCTCAAGAATAGAGTCCTCTCTGTACTGTGCCAGCTCTGCCTTTTGATCTAGAAACCCAGGCAGCAGGTGCCCACCTGAACTGAGCGGCTATCTGCTGCTGTTTGCATGGGGCAGACTTAGAGAGGATGCGTTGTTGCTCATGCTGAGGAAGTTCTGTCCCTCACGGTGAAGAAGCAGTAGATCTAAAAAACTCAGTGTCCTACCTTGTGGCCTTGGAGATTACAGAGGGCTTCATGAGCCAAGTTTGCTGGGTGTGGAGAGAAGAAATTAGGAGAGGAAGGCAACTCACTAGAAGGAATCTTAGAGCAATCGTTATGAACCTTTCTAATGTGGTGGCCTGTTAACATAAGTTCCTCATGTTGTGGTGACTCCAAGCCATAAAATTTTTTTTTTTTTTTTGCTGCTTCATAACTGTAATTTTACTACTGTTATGAAACATAATGTGAATATCTGTGTTGTTCTATCTTAGGGAACCCCTGTTAAATGGTTGCTTGATCCCCCAAAGGGATCAGGATTTACAGGACTCATGGCTTCATGTCCAAATCAATTCTGCTTTGAATTAAAGAAAAGACAATAAGAAGGCTCCCAGCTGGCTAGAGAAAGGATGGATGGAGCTCCAGGAAAACCAGCAAAGCCAAACTTAGCAGTCTCAGGCCAGATCCCACAAGGCCTCTTCTGGCAAAGCAATGGAAGCACCACTGCAGGTGGTTCACCACCTCACACAGCCCTGCATCTGATTGTAACAGACTGAGCTGTGGATGAAGACGGCTTCTAAGAAAACCTCTGCAATCCCAGGAAGGTAGACCTCCCAAGTGGTGGGTAAGGAGGAAATGCTGCTAGCTCAGAGCCTGTTCACCCTCTCCTCTGGACTTATGCTTTCTCACCTCCTAAGAACAAACCCCAAAACTCTTGTGATCTGCTGTGAGTCCTTCTCCCCAGGAGCCTGAGAGCTGAGATTGTGGCTGTGGTTGGGATTTGAAGGATTCTGGGGAGGTATCTTGCTGCCCACAGGAGTGAAGGAGTGAAGAGGCTCTTTCTGCATAGGTTTCTGCCATGACAGTCTGCCAAGGTCATGGGGTCATACACCATGGGCTCAATTTTCTGAGAACATAAGCCCCATATTATCATTCTTTTCTCACTGAAGCTGTCCTTGTCAGTGTTTTGGTCACACTGAGGGCAGAGCTAACAAGTATGCATTCAGAAAGGTTTAATCTGATACCTTTCTTCATTGGGGTACACTTTCAGCTCAAGAAGCTGTAGACTTCAAAGGCTTGCATCTTGAGATGGTCATGGGCTACCTGTGCTCGATTGTCTTATTTATCTGTCAGAATCTAGCTGAGGGTGCCTCTTGCAGCCTTCTCCCAAAACAGTGTCAGGGGTCAGTGCTATCATACCTTAGATGCCCACCCCCTAGGGCTCTTGGCATCACCTGGCATCATCCTACATCAAAACACACGGTGCTTGGCTGTGTCAAGTGCTCACATCTCAGACACCCCTGAGTGCATCCAGGCAGGGCTCTGTGATTCCCAGCTCTCCCTTCAGTGCCAAGACCCTGGCCTCCACTCCTGTTTGTTGAGGGAAAGAAGGAGAAACAGGAGGCCTCCCCATTTTGGTCTCTGTAAATATTGACAAGCTCGCTTTCTCTCCTCACAGTCTGGTGTCACTGTGTCTGCTGTTGCTGTATAAATGTGTGCAGAGCTGGCGAAGGTTCATTTGCTGCTATTGTGTAGAATGTGTGTGTATGTTTCCCTCTTTAGCTGCATAAAAAGCAAGCGTCTCCATAAATCTCCATACTGATCATATGCAAAAGAAAGACAGAAAAAAAAAAAAAAAACCTTCACTGACTGTCCAAATTCTGAAGTGAGCGGGTACAGGCAATTGTAGTGAGAGAGGAATGGGGGAGATGGGCCAGCCACTGCAACTCACTGAAAGTGCAACTCTTCTGGGACCCCGCAGTATCCTTTATCCCTGCCTCTCTTCTCCCTCTAGGGGATCTCAAGATAATTGATTTAATTTATCACTGAGAATTTCCTACTTAGGATGAGACCAAAACCCGAGAGCAGCCATGTCCACAGCAAGGAGGAATAATTAACAGATCTGAGTCCTGTTATCTCTTCTCAGGGACAGCTATCACTGAATACCACAGGCTGGCATGGTATTGTCCATCCCCCCTGTGTCAGCTTCCCGAGGGATGGAATGGTAGATGTTCACTGGCATGTCCAAAAAAGCCAGTGACCCTGTAAAGCCATGAGGTATAGGAGTGACAGATGTGTGGAGACTTTTACAAAATCTAAAAAAGATGGAGCCTCTGTCCACCCTTGGAAGGGACTGAGGAAAGAGGAAGTCTCTCGAGTTTGATGAAGTACTTCTTAATTTGTGTTGCTTTCTCCCCTTTATTCACAGGTATAGTTTGTCACTTACAAATGTCTTGTGTCATAAAACACAAGATCCTATTTTACTTAAATTGATCATGTCAGATGGTGGGTTGGGAGTTCAACCAAGCAACAGGAAAGTTCTGGAAGTGTCTGGCTCACACTGATTCATTTACAGGTCAAGAAAGCATAGACATCAAATTGAAATGCTCATGAGGCTGAATTTTGTATCTCCAAAACATGCACATGTCTTGGGCTTTGGTACCAGTGAATGTGACTCTCTTCATAAATAGACCTTGTGGTTAGAATAGGATAAATGTCTTCAGAGTCCTTATGGCCAATAACAATTGTCCTTAAAAGTGACAGAAACACAGTAGGCTGTTTGACAATGAAAGCCAATGAGTAGTAAGTCTCCAAGCCAGGAACAGCAAGGCCATCTGCAGCCAAAAGAATCTAGACAAAATGTTGGAAGGCACAGAGTTGGGTACTCTGAATGGTGTGTGTGTGTGGGGGGGGAGGCATCCAGGTCTTTCTCATGATTTCTACTAACTGTGAACATTCTTTGGTTTGTACATGACCCTCTCTTAATGCAGTCCTGGATTCCCCTCTGTGCAGGCCACTTCAGTGCCCAAACTCTCCTTTCTTAGAAAGATTCAGTCATGTTGGCTTAGAATCTAATAACCTTACTTTCCCATTTCCTAGAACCTTATTTTCAGATCAGATCATGTGCGTGCATGTTGCTGGGGTTCATGACTTGCACGTCTTTTAGTAAAATGCTATCCAACCCACAGTGAGAGGCACAGAATAGGTTCTCTTTTCCCTACAGCCTTCACAAAGACTCAACCTCACTGACTCCTTGATTTTAGGAATCCTGGCTTCCAGAACAGGGGAGAATACAATTTTATTTTAAGGTCTATGCGGCAGTTTACTACATTAGCTCCATTCTACTACATTAGCTCCAGGAATGGGAAGTCCTCACCTTGATAAGGGCAGGAGACCCTCTTATCTCTCCTTCCTTATCTTCTCCTTGTTGACTACACCACCACCTTTTTAACATCTCACCTTTCCATCTTTGGATTGAATTGACCTAATTTAGTATGTTATGCAGAATGCACATTTTGTTATATGATGGTTACTCCTGATTAGTAAAGAGGCAGCATCCCTTGGTACAATGATATCTTTGACGATTGATACTTTCTAAGTTAAAAAGAACTACAGAATTCAGACCCAGTGGCTCATGGGACAATGAGCAGGATGGAGAGAGACGCTGTTCCAATAATAAAAATTAAAAAGGAAAATAGACATCTAATTAGACCAACGTTTTCCTTCTGTATGCAGGCAATGCCATCATCACCATGCCACATGTGTTGGCATTGCTGTTCTGAGCTGATGTCTCTAGAGGCTTCTTGAAGTTAATGTCTTGGTGGCAAGATGGCTGCAGATAACAGCCATCAAAGTCCCCCACGCTACACCCAAAATCAGGAGCAAAGATGGACACTGCTGTGCAGACTTTCTTATGTGCCCCTTTCTGATCAGGGAAGAGTTACTTCTTAAGGTCCATGAGGGAGTTCCCAAATATTTCACAGATGAGAACTCAAAATCCAGGTCACCACTCATTATCTGCTAGACTAAGAAAGAGAATGCCCCGTGGGCTGAGTCTGTAGTCCTGGATTACAGAGGAGGGTAAACAGGTGAGTATTCTATCAATGAAGCATGTCAGCCAGTCTACCAGGCCATGCTGGTTGACATTTTGTCAACTTGACACAAACCTAGAGGTATCTGAAAAGAGGGAGTAGTAATTGAGAAAATGCCTCCGCAAGATTGGTATGTAGTCAAGACCCTGGGGAGTTGTCTTGATTGATGGTTGATGTAGGAGAACCCCTCCCACTCTGCTTATACACCCATGGTAAGTGGTCCTGGGGTGTATGAGAACACAGGCAGAGCAAGCACTAGGGAGCAAGCTAATCAGCAGTGTTTCTCCATAGACTCTGCTTCATTTACTGTTTCCAGATTCCTGCCTTGAGTTATAGACTAAAAAACTAAGACAATATAAAAACTTTCCTCCACAAGTTGCTGTTGGTTGTGGCATATTATCACAGAAATAGAAAACAAGCTGAGGCATGGGTCATTTAGAGTTATGGCCTACCTGGACATGTATCCTGTTGTGGCCATGGTCATGGTCATAATCCATCATTTTCTGTAATGGTTTGAATAAAGAGGGTTCCCAATAATCTGGGGTATTTGTACATATGGGTTCCAGTTTTTGACACTGTGAGGTTTAGAAAGTGTGGTCTCATTGGAAGAACTATGTCTCCGGAGATGGGCCTTGAAAGTCTAAGTTTCACGCCGGCTGGAAGATTGTTCTCTCTGCTTCCTGCTTGCAGTTCAGGATGTGAGCCCTCAGCCTTCTGGCTCTGCCACCGAGGTTGACTCTGCTTGGTGATCACAGACTCTGTGGAACCCTCTGGAACTGCAAATCAGATGAGCTCTTCTGTAAGTTGCTTTGGGTGTGGCATTAGAAAATAGAAAATTAACCAAAACTTGTTTAAACCTTAGTACAAATTAAATTGACTAGAGAATGTGTCTAGATTAGGTTGGCCCTTAAGTATGTCTGTGAGTTGTCTTGATGATCTTAATTAAGGTGGGAAGACCATGGGTGATGGTATTCCCTAGGCAAGGGAATCTGGATGAGATAGAGTAAAGATAGAAGAGTGGTCCTGCTTGCAGACATGTTAATTCATTTCTTTTCTTCTGACTGTGGGTGTGATGTGACAAGCTGCTTCAAGTTCCAGCCCTAATTTCCCTGCAATGATGGCCTGTGACAGGGAATTGAGACCTGAATAAGCCCATCCTCACCTAAATTGCTTTGGTCAGGGCATTCTGTCACAGCAATAGGAAACAAAAGTAAGACAGAAGAGATGGGAGGCCACTCGGTCCTCACATGTGTGAACTTACCCAGCGCCATCATGCACATTACCAGTCAATAAGTAAGAAACAGTGCTTACTTGGGGGACATCTTCTCATGTTTGCTAATGAAAAATAAAACTAAGGGGGAAGAGGAGGGGTTTTCAGCTCTCTGTTCTTTAGCTGTGACTTTATCCATTGGTCTGCCATTGCAATTCTTCAGCCCAGGACTGTAGATAACCAGTGTGGATGTTGTGCTGTCCCAGTGGCTATGTATATTACCTCCTGGTCTGTTACTGATCCCAGAAGGTTTTATGAAAAGCTGTCTCTGAGCTGGATTCAAACCTACTGTATTCCTTTCTTTCTTCTTTGACAATTTATCATTTTGTTCACTTAGCAAAACTCCCTCCATTAACAAGTATCTTTGGAGCACATGTGCCAGGTCAACCCTTGCTTGGGGAGCCCCCAGTTTTGCTGTGTTTGCCCTGTGAATGAGATCTTGAATTTCTCACTTGCAGATGGAGGAATCAAGGCTGACTGAACATCTCCCGAGTGTTCAGCAATGGGAGAACGACTGGGTAAAAAGAAAACAGCGTGGACAATGAGCACTCATTTTTTACCTTGAAAATGAATTAGATCACCCTTCAGTTTGACATACCTCAAAGGACCTGAATGGAAAGACACTTCATTCCCGAACTCAGAAGCAAGAAATGACTTGTTCCCTTTGCTCACAGAATGCCTGTTGGCTTTTGCAAATCAAAGTAGGAATTGTTTAATGGATTTGGCTTTGAGTCTTAGCATCTTAAGAGAGAGGGAGGGGGCGAGGCAGGGAAAAAAGGAATCACAAACACATTAAATTTGGTAGCTGTCCGTTGATGGTCTCTTGAGTATAGGTAAGGGACTCCAGAGATGTACATCCCAGGTCTGATTTCAAACTCAACCCAAGGAAATTGCTCTTCTCTTAGGGACCTTTGACCCTTTCTGCAGCTTTGGGTAGGATGGTGTCCTGTGTAATAAAGGACAAGGTTGGCTTGCTATGGCCCAGTTCAGCCCCCAGTGCCAATTCTTCACATTCCAGAAGAATTAAGTAATTACAGGGGTGGGGCACTCCTGTCACAAACAATATCTAATGCAGTCTACATTAGAAAGCAGAGGACTCTTAATGACATCAGATGTGGGTGTGGGAGGGACACCCAGACAGCAGCACACACAGATGTCACACCAGGGTGGGCTGCTCTGTGGGGGGCTCCCTGGAGCAGAGACAGCCTGGAAATCCCCAGACTTCCATCATGCAAGGATGGTCCACGGGGCCTCTCTCCTCAGCCTTTGCATGCTTGCACTTGACCAGGGTTTAAGCCGCGAATCAGAGCCTGAGCCAACTTAGAGAGGCAGAAGGAGAGACAGCCTGTTGTAGCTGTCCAGCAGCCACAAATACGAATGGGTTTTCTGAAATGGGGCCAGGAACCTGGAAAGCCATTTTGTATTACCTGAACCACATGGAAGGTTTGTAAAAAATTAGTCAAACATGGATGTGTTTCAATCAACCATCTTCCATTCAATTCTCTCTGTTACCAGCCAACAGGTAGAATAAATAAGGCAAAACCCCTCCCACAGTTTTGTCAGCAACCTGGACCAATCAGCAGCTTCTTCCTCAGTCTAGGAAGGTGGGACTTCCGGCGTAACTGGAACTTGGACAGAGGTGTGGCAATTAGCAGGAGGTGGGCAGAGAGGTGTGGTTATCTGAGGCAGGCGGGATCTGAAGAATCATCCCTCAGGCAGGGGAGTTACAGCCTGTGAACACAAAAGGGATAGACAGGGCTGGGGTGCCAGGGTTCGAGGGTAAGGCAGTGCCCATGGGACAGCTCATTGACTTATTTGTTCATTATTAGCCAAGTCTGAAGCTATCCCCATCCATCAGCTCTTCTTCTGTTACTGGTAATTTTAGAGTTTTATAAAAAATTTATGTGTGTATGTGTTTCTGTTTCTTTGTGTGTCTGTGTATGTGTGTATATATGTCTGTATGTGCATTTCTCTCTCTCTCTCCCTTTCCCTCTCCCTCCCCTTCCTCCTCTTTCTCTCTCTCTCCTCTCTCTCTCTCTCTCTCTCTCTCTCTCTCTCTCTCTCTCTCTCTCTCTCTCTCTCTCTCTCTCTCTTTTTTCTTTGTACCAAGTCCATGCAGTGGCTGTGGAGGCCAGGAAAAGATGTCACATCCCTTGGAACCAGAGTATAGACTGGTGTGGGATGCCATGTGGATGCTGGGAATTGAACACACGTCCTCTAGAAGAACACTAAGTGTTCCTAGCAGCTGATCCATCTCTTCAGCCATTCTTGGAATTTTTGGCCAAAGTTTAAACCTCTAGGAACACTTATACATTTAGTACTTACGTTGTTTGTTTGTTTGTTTGTTTGTGTTAACTGATGGAGAAATTCTAGAAACTCTTTCTTTCTCTCAGTTGTGACTTCGTCTAGTTGCCTCAGAATACGGCCCAGAGTTGGGGTCAGAGTTAGAGACAATAATACACAGAGAAGAGGGAACATACAGGGACCAGCAGCCAGCATGGTGGCTAGGTGAATATAGACACTTGTTGCCAAGTCTGAGGACCTGAGTTCGAAGACAAGTTCCCACACGGTAGAGAGAGGGAATCAGTCCCACAAGTTGTGTTCTTTGCTCTATGATACTCAAGTATCTCCACACAGAGACTTATAATAAATAAATGAATAAAACATAAGATTAAAAGAGATCATGAAACTCCTAGACTATCACCTTAGATGTCACCACTGCTGGTTTTGGCTCGATTTCTCTCAGTATTTACTTCTTGATGCTTTTGGTATTGTTACAATGAGTCGTGGCTGGTCCCACCTAAAGGTTACCACCACCACTGTCATCTCTACCACTACCCTGGTGATCACATCTACTTAACTTCTAGGACAATGGCTATTCCCACCACATTACCAGGTAAGCAACACATTGCTGACGCCCTAGGCCTCCTTTTCTATTAGCATCCTGTTCCACAGGGCAGGATTCGGCTATTACACAACTAATGACCTCAGCTGATTAATGGTGAAATGGGGATTTTAAAGCAGGTATTTGTGTTCGACATCTTTAAATTAAAAATACAAACCCTGAAATACTGTAAGACCCTAAATTTTCTTTCCTCCTTCTTTCTTTCTTCCTTCCTTCCTTCCTTTCTTCCTTCCTTTCTTTCTTTCTTTCTTTCTTTCTTTCTTTCTTTCTTTCTTTCTTTCTTTCTTTCTTCCTTTGATTCTTTCACCATAAACCAAGTAGAAGAATTGAAGTGTGACCTCACCTGGCTGCTTGCAGTCACAATGCAGAATCACTAAACACAGTTTGTAAAGTCCCTTCAGGCTAAGTGTTTAAAAGGTCATGAAACATACTGAGTACTGAGTTGAAAATCGGGTCTCACACTTAACAAACCTCACTATGCATATTCAAATGTTCTCAATCCCCAAATCATTCCTGATAAGAAATTCTTCTGGCTTCACTATTTTAGCAAAGGCATAGGAAGCCTTCACTTGGTAGCAGGTGATGCGTTTTAGAGGCATTACTCTATTGTCTTTTGCTTTGGCTATGTTGTCAGGTGAATAAAATAGCAAAGAAGGGGAGGGGCCAGCTCAGCTTGAAACCCCTGGAATTCTGTGGTTATCAACATTATTCGTGTAACTAACTAATGAAATGATTCCTAAGGTAGAGCCCCATGCCAGGCTCGAGGCTGGGGCCACCAGGATGAAGATGTTTACATTTTCCCAGTATGGATGAAATCCCAAAAGTAGGGTCCTTGGGATTGGATCTATGTCCTTAGCCTTTCCTTGAGGAGAGCAGCCTTGGGCCCTATGGGTGGAGACACAGCAAGGAGACAGGCCATAGACCTTGCATTCAGGCTAGAATGGTAGCTTCAAGGCCTATGCAAATAAATTTCTGTCATCCAGGCCATCATGTCTGTGACATTTTGTTACAGCTGCCTGAGCAGACATGGCCACAACCCAAGTAAGGGCCTGGTAAGTATCCTAGAAGTCCTTCAAGTCATGTCAGAGAACTAAACATGAACTTAAGTGCACAGGACTTCCACACACCATATCTTCACGTCTTCTGCCAAGGATACCAGCTAGCCACCCTGTCCTCCCATTCGGCACTCAAGGTACAGCTGACATGGGTAGCCCCCAGACAGGCCTTGCAAAGACAGCTTCTAGGCTGAGAACCTGTGTCTTCCTCAGGACACTTGATAAGTAGGCATTAGGTTTCAACCATACTTCCCATCTGAACTCTTCGGCAGGTCCAGCCTCATCAGTGATAACCTGGGCTACTCTTCTCCAGAACTGAGCAGAGCTGTGTGCTGTTTGGTTTTGTGCTTTGGAAAGAGCTGGCTTAATACTCTCTAGCCAAGCATGAGTTCCACCTGAACAGAAGTCGTTAACATAAAGTCATCTAAGGCCGCTTTGATCCTGCCTGGAAATCCAGAGGACTAAGCATAGGGGGTTGGACTGATTAAGAGGAGTTGACAAAAGTGTTGGCCAGCAGTGGATCCCATGAACCAGAGCTGAACTCATGTTGAAGGAGATGCTCAAGGTCCAGGATTCCTTTCTGTTGCAGGCCTGCCTAACCAGGCAATCTCCCTCCATCCTCCCTAAGGTGCATGGCTGAGCTCACATTCTCCTCTGTGCTTGTCACTTAAGACAGCACAGGCCAGGCTCTGCCCTGTTAACACATAGGTTTCCTAGGGGTGGTAATGTGGGCCAAGGGTGCTCATGCTTTATTATAAAGGGCCTGCCGTATGATGGCTAAGACACAAAATAGTCTAGATAAATATTTGTTGACCAAATAGACAATCTTTAGAAACTGTTCTCCAAGATGAGACATATAAATGTCATTTAGCATGGCCTTGGGTTTGCTCTCTAAGCCAAGAGAAAGATCACATTTTCTTGAGTAATATTGTAGGAGGAATACTTTAAGACTAAGTAAGAACTGGTTTACATCCTCTATTTAAATGCCACGGGTGTCGAACAAATCTATTTAAGCACCTCATATTAATCGCTCTTTGAATTGCTTATTTTTAATTAAGAGCTTGATTATTAAATGATAAAAATCTATTCGAGGCATGCTAATAATATGTGACTGTCTAGTGTGGTGATACTCTGGGCCTGGTCAGGAAAAAGCCTGTGACCCATGCAAATGATCCCAAGCCAGGAGTTGGCTCTGTTGATCAGCTTTTCTCAGATGCTGCTCTGTACAGGATAGGTGTCTGCATTCACTAATGAGATATGAAGGGGTGGAGGGTCTCAGAGCCCACAAGGCTTCCTGGCTTCCTGTTTCCCAAGAAGGATTTTGGAAGGAAACACTTGGATCTGTCTAGCATCTCTCTGTGTGTCTGTTACCCGACTTGTTGCTGTAATAAAACGCCCAAGCAAGCATCTCAAAGAAGGGAGGATTTTTTGACTCATAGTTTGAAGGTACAGTTCATCATAGGGTTGGGGAAGGCATGGCTGCCAGGGTGTAAGGCAACTGGTTACCATCAGGAAACAGAGAGAGAGAGATGGATGCTTGGGGTCACTTCATTGTCTCCTTTTCATGAACTCTGGGACACTAGCTTATGGGAAGGCAAGATCCGTATTCAGGATGAGTACTCCCAGTTCCATTAAATCTCTCTGGGAGCCA
>JADRCD010220686.1:2530-19414 GCA_019843815.1 Montemys delectorum | reverse complement strand
ATATATATATATGGAAATGGAAGACATTGTCCTAAAATTAAAAACTACTCAAGCCAACAAAAATAATGATTGTCTACTGATACCATTGCAAAATTTTAAAAATTTTGCAAAAAACTTTTCCTACACTTTTGTTTCATTTCATTATTTTTGTTTTCATTTAGCTTTTTTACAATATATTTTGATCGTATATTCTCCCTTCTCTAAACCCTCTGTACCTATCTACTACCCAACATCATGGTCTCCATATATATATACTAAGAAGAAGATATATATGGCATTAATTCTTACCTTGGAACATGATTGAAAATTTAATTGTAAATAATATCAAATGAGTTACTATTGAGCTCATGACAAACAATGAAAATTTGTTTTCTAACTTGCTTTCTTCTTATTTAAGCACTAAATATCTGTATCATCTCTCTTAAATGTGTACTCTGTCAAAAGGTGTATTAGATAGGTTAATGTCAAACAGAAATCAACACATCTTTCTCTCCCTTTATCAGAAAAAGAAATATAATATGAACAATGCATTAAAATATTTTCTAATATACAAGTCTCAAAATTTCACATCCTGAAATAATTAATGATGATTGGAAGTACAATGAATGAGATTAATTTACAATAGGTGAAGTCAAGAAAAATACTTAAAAAATAAAGCAGTGACACTTGGCCCCTGTCCCTTCCAGAACGCTTACAAGGCTCAAAAAACCATGCACATTCTGAGAACACACCCCACCTTCATCAGGGAGAAGTTCAAGCTGCTTACAAGCAACTCAAATTTTTTTTTTGTTTACAAACTAAATGGATTTGTTTTCCTAGTTTTTGTCTTTGTTTGTTTGTGTTCCTAAGGCTTTGCTTCTGAAAGGGATCTAAAATTTGTGAATCAAAAGTTTTTTTTTTTTTTATTTCCAGACAAGCTTTAAGATTATGTTGTAATATTTAATCTTTCCTTTCAGTCTTTTTTCGAGTCACAAAAATAATTATCATCATCACCTATAGTACAGATGTCTATCTAGATGTACTTAACATTTTAGTAATTTCCCTGTTATTTTTACTGATTCATAGTTTAAGTCAGGTCAATGAGATGGTCTCTACAGAGTAAGTTCCAGGAAAGCCAGGACAATACAGAGAATAAAACAACAACAAAAAAAAAAAAACCAGAACCAAAACCAAAACCAAGTTTTAAGGAAAAACATCAGATTTTTTTTTTTTTTTTTTTAGAGAAACAGGAGATTTGTAGTTTTCATCGAAAGCTTCACTGCTATGTCGTTCTGCTAGCCTGGAACTACTTATGTAGAACTGGCTGGTCTCAAACTCAAAAATCCAGCTTCCTCTGCTTCCTGAATACTTGGATTAAAGCAGCGTGTCACTCATTATTCCTGGGAATAATTACAGAGTTCTGAAGGAAATAATGCAAAACTGGCTCTATGTTGGCTTGGCCAACTTGGTAGAAATTCGTGGAGTTCTGGAGAACAAAAGGAAAATGAAAAAAAAAAAAACAGTTCTTTTCTTCAGTCAATTGAAAATGAGTTTCAATCTCGAAACTAAATCTAACTCAGAAATATGTTGTTCTACTTGTAAAGAATGGAATATTATTACAATTATACTGTATACTCTATATTTTTATACTTATTTGGGACATATAATTTAGTAAATATCTGTATTCATTTTTATATTTTTCTTTTATTGAAAATAGATACATTTCTCATATAATATATCCTGATAGTAATTTCCTCTTCCTCTACTCCACCCAGTGAATCCCCAACTTCTCTCCTCTCTGGACTCAGTCACTTTCTGTCTCTGATTAGAAAAGAACGTGCTTCTAGGAGTTAACTAAATGTGACAAAATAAAATGTAATGACATGAAATAAAAACTGTCATATTAAACTTGGACAGAGTAAGCCAAAAGAGACAAAGAGTCTCAAGAGCAGACACAAGGGACAAAGACCCATTTATTCTCACAGCCACTACTTCCATAAAAATGCTAAGCTAATAGCTCTAATATAGAGAGGACGGACCTAACACAGACTTCTGTTGGCCCTGTGCTTGCTCTTTTAGTTTCCTCTCCTCTTTTCTCTCCTTTCCTCATATGAGTCCATATGAGACTTGCTTAGTTGACTCAGAATGCCCTGTTCTCCTAGTGTCCTTCGTTCCCTCTGACTTTTAAAATCTTTCTTCCTCCTCTTCTGCTGGATTGCCTGAGCTCTTAGAAGAGGGATTTAATGGACCCCTCCCATTTAGCCTCTCTCCTTATAAAGTATGGCTGTGGTTCTCTGTATCTCTCCCTATGTTCCCATCTGCTGCTAGAACAAACTTCAATGATGCTGACTAGGTAACACACTGATGTATTCTCTAGAAGAATGATTCTAGGAATCATTTTATGGATTATTTTTAAAGACCATAGTGCTTGATTTTATGATATATGAACTATATACTCTCTAGTTCTTGGTTACCCAAGCAGTGTCAATATAGGTTCCTTCTCGAGGAGTAGGCCTTAGGTCAGTTCAGTTATTGGTTGGCTATACCAATAAGTTCCTTACTAATATTACTTTCACATAATTTGCAGGCAGGAGAAATTGTAACTCAAAGTTTTGTGGTTGTTTGCATCCACTTTTCTCTTCTTTTAGCCTATAGAGTAATTTTCAGCAAAGAAGTGGCTAGAATATGAAGGCAAAGGCCTTCATGTGAGCTCCTGCTTGACTTAATCACATTCAATGAGTTGTGTGGGTATTTACCCTGGAAGTGAGGCCCTTCTGTTGATTTACAGAGACAAACCCTTTATTTGCAACAGCTGGAGTTGTTTGGGGATTTCCTTGGAATCCCCTGGGCCAAGAACTCATTCCATCAGAATCCAGTTCCTCTACTGGAGGATTCAGCAGGTGACAAGAAACAGAAAGTGAATACTCTGAATCCACCATTACAAGAAGTTCTCATTAGGATCACTTCCATAGATTCCAAGAAGTTTCGACTGAACGAGGTTACCATACTACCTGACAAATTTCTCCTTCCCCTGGTGTCTTAGGGTTTTTATTTCTGCACAAACATCATGACCAAGAAGCAAGTTGGGGAGGAAAGGGTTTATTGAGCTTATTTTTACATGGCTGTTGATTACCAGAGGAAGTCAGGACTGGAACTCAAGCAGGTCAGGAAGTAGGAGCTGATGCAGAGGCCATGGAGAGATGTTCTTTTTTGGCTTGTTTTTTCCTGGCTTGCTCTTATAGAACTCAAGACTTCCAGCTCAGAGATGGCACCACCCCTCTGATCATTAATTGAGAAAATGTCCCACAGCTGGATCTCATGGAGGCACTTCCCCAACTGAAGTTCACTTCTCTGTGATAACACCAGCCTGTGTCAAGTTGACACACAAAACTAGCCAGTACACCTGGTTCAGGCAATCTCTCCCACACTGTCTCCCTCCACTGCAACTCTAATCCCACCTGATAACCTGCTCCTGCTTCTACCACCCCATCTATCGCACCCATAAAATGTATTATATTTCCTTCTCCCTAGGAGATCTGTGTATCTCCCATAGACTCATTCTCTTTACTTTACCCCTCTGGACTTAATGAATTGTAAGTTTGTAATAATTTAGTAAATGGCTAGTATCTACTTATAAGTGAATACATACCATATTTATCTTCATAAGTTTCAGTTACTTCACTCAGATTTTTTTCTAGTTCCATCCATTTGCCTGTAAATTTCATAATATTATTTTTAATAGCAGAGTAACATTCCATTGTGTTATGTACCACATTTTATTTATCCATTCTTCTGTTGAAGAAAGTCCAAGCTATTTCCACCTTCTGGCTACTATGAATAAAGACGAATTGAACACAGCTGAGTAAGTGTGCTTCTCGTAGGCAACTTCATGGGTTTAGCCCAAGAGTGGTGTAGCTGGATCTTTTGTATATTGATTCCCAATCAATTCTGAGGAACCACCATACTGATTCCCATATGGGTCTTCAAACTGCACTCCCACTCTTAATGGAGTAGTGTTCTCTATGTTCCACATCTGTCCCAGCATGAGTGTCATTTTCTTATTGATCTTAGCCATTCTGACAGCATTAAGATGAAATCTCAAAGTAGTTTTGATTTGCATTTCCCTGATGGCTGAGGATGTTGAGCATTTCTGTGTTCCTCTGCCATTTGAGATTCCTCTATTTTCATGTTATCCATTTTTTCAGGTGTTTAAATTCATGTTTTCATTGCAAATGATCAGATAAGATCATATGTGATTCGACTATTCATAGTAACAGTTAGAGATGACAAACTAATGCAGAAACGTAAAATACTTTAAAATTGCTCTCATTTAACTTTTAAGAGGATAACACAATTCCAGTTTGTTAAGACACAACCAATTAAGCACTGGTAAATTCATCTTATTTTAAATTGGATTGTTCATTCATTTGTGTCATTGTTTGTTTGATATCTAGACCTTTATTGGATATAGGGTTGACAAAAATCTCCCATTCTGTAGGCTGGCATTTTGCCTAATTGACTGTGCATTTGCCTTACAGAAGCTTTTCAGTTTCACAAGGTCTCATTTATTAACTGTTGATCTTATTGCATGTGCTATCCATGATCTCTTCAGAATGTCATCTCCTGTATCAATGTGATTAAGGCTAGTCCTAATTTCTTTTCTACCATCTTCAGTCTATCTAGTTTTATGTTGAGGTCTTTGAAAAATTAGATTTGAATTTTATGCTAAGTAATAAGTATGGGTCTGTTTGCAGAGCTCCAGTTTCACAAGTATCATTTGTAGATGCTTTCTTTTCTCCAGTGTGTATTTCTGGCTTATTTATTTAAAAAACAAAACAACAACAATAAAAACCCCAATCCCCTTGCAAAACAAAACAAAACAAAACAAAACAAAAAAAAAACCAGAAAACAAAAAGCAAACCAAAACAAAACAAAAACCACAAACACACACACACACAAAATAAAAAACAAAAACAAAAAACAGTTGGTTTAATTTGATTTCATTGATGAATGTATTTCTATGCCAATACTGTGTGATTTTTACTTCTATAGCTCTGTAGTACAACTAGAAACCAGTAATATTGGCATCTACAGCAGTACCTTTATGATTTAGGATTGTTTTAGCTCTGCTTGGTATTCTATTTTTCAATATGAAGTTGAAAAGTGTTATTTCAATAACTGTAAAGAATTGTGTTAGAATTTTGATGGGGATTTCACCGAATCTGTAGATTGCTTCTGGTAGCACTGCTATTTTTGCAATGCCAACTCATGTGCTTGGCAGATTTTTCTGTCTTCTGATCCTTTCAATTTTTTTTCTTCTAAGACTTGACATTTTTTATCATCCAAGTCTTTCATTTGCTTGGTTAGCCAGGCTAGTACTATGAGTGTCGATCATGAAAGGTTATTGTTTCCCAGCTGTATATCCCATTTTTATCATTTATATATATATAGGACATATATTGCTTTGGTTTGTTTGTTAATTTGTTGTTTGTTTGGGTTAATCTTTTTTTTCCTTTTCATAATTTATTTTTTATTCACATTACATCCCAATTGCAGTCCCCCATACTTTCCACCCATTCTGTCTCTTTCGAGTCTCTTTCCTCGTTGCAAACTGGATTACAATATGATCTAGCTTAAATACAGACATGCTCTTAGTACACATCTATATTCCATAACAATGAAGGTAAGAAGAGCCATGTTTAAAAGTGACCTGTAATTGAGGGAAAACAAAGTGATGAATCAGAATGATTTGACAGAATGAATCAAAGGATACAACTAACTCACATGAATATAGTCCAGGGAAGAGAGCTACCTTAGAGCAAAAGACAGAGAAATATGTGTATGCATGGTAGTTTTTACCAGGACAGTTTTACAGAGACAAGTTAAAGAAAGAACAAGATAGACACAGGTGAAGACAGAAAAAGCCAGAGAATGAGAATGAGCTGGAAGATTAGAACATACTGCCAACATTAGGATAAGGCCAGACAAAGCAATTAAGGCAGAAGCTGAGAGAAGCGAGATTAAATTAGTCAGTTTGGAAGATTAGCGTGTATTGAGGCTAGAATCTTCCACAAGCTAGGCCTAGAGTAGTTAGGGCAGAAAAAAGAAATACTGTGGACTCAGCCCAGGCTGTGTATTAGCACAACTTGGGTATGGTTCTCATCTCATTCCTTAATCTATGGAAATAAAAGAGACATTTACAAGGAACCATGTGGGATAATATATAATGAAATGTCAAACTTTTCTGTCTGATTTTTTTTTTCTGGGCCTGGAGCAGTCAGTACTCAAGCTTGCAGAGATGCAGGAGGAATAACAAATGGCTTTAGAACACAAGAAATGTGGCTCACTGGTTACTGCAGTCATATGTATGAGCTTCAGCATAGCACAACCCTGATGACCATATTGACCTGAGAATTTCATGCTGTTATAGAGTTCTGTTCTCTTTGCTTCCCTGTTAATCTACAAATTATAGAAAAACTTTAAAGGAGCTTCTAGTACCTCACTGGAGAGTATTTCTTGCGTTTATAATAATAATGTTTGACCCCTTTTAGGTTTGGCTAATGGAGCAGATTAATGATTCAATCACCACCCTAGGAAATAACCTAGAGATGTAGATTGTCAGTAATGAACACCACTTTCACAAAATATGTAGAAAAAAATTGTTAGTGTAACTGGGTTGCGATGTTTTTACTACTGGCTCTGATGTAGAATATCTTATTAAAAAATTTGAAATTCAGAACTACCTTTTTAGTTAAGTCAGGGACCTTTTATGGTCAGGGAACAAGATCAATGGAAGTACTGGCCGACATGACACTCACTGAATCTGAACTTTGATGATTTGTGTGTGTGTGTGTGTGTGTGTGTGTGTGTATATGTTTATGTGTGTATGTTTGTTTATTTATTTATTTATTTATTTAAGTTTTATTGCACTATGATGAGAAAAGATACACAATTTCAATTTATTTGAATTTGTTAACATTTAAAAACATATTTTAAGTAAATAGAATTACATCATATTCTTCTTTCTCTTTTGTACCCCAGATCTCTCCTTCAATATATGCCATACCTTTCATTTTTTAATTTTGTCATATTCTTTAAAATTTATAAAATATTGTAACAATAAAAATGAGTATTATAAAAGTTGTTTGATATAAAACAACAATCAATTGAATGGTCTTATGTAACTGTCTACAGCAATACTGAAAATACATACATTTTTCTCAATATAAATTTTAAATAACTCCAAACATATTAACTGTATATTTTAAAACAATACATCACTACTAGCTTTTTTTTAAATGAACATAACTAGATAAAGTCTTTTTGTTTGTTTGGTTGGTTTGTTTTGTTCTCAGTAGAGCTTAAAATCTTGGCTCTTACTGTGGTACAAGCCCAAAATAAGAACAATTTTTAGACATTGGAGTTCATTGTGATAAAGCTGTACTTCAATGACCCTCACATCACCAAAGAATTTTACCTCCATCGTTGCTAAGCTGAGAGTTGACAGTTCTGTTGCATCAAGGAATGAATTGTAAGTGCGATTTTTGGATACAGATTTTCTGCTATGGTCAAAGCTATTTGACTTTAGTGATTGTCTTCATTCTCAACCAACAGAGAACAGGTTACATTCATTTAAGAAATGCTGTGTGTATTAAGAAGGTCTATCTATGAAGTCATTCATCAACTGTTTCAATTAATAATAGTTCTGCTTAGAGGGTGGCATAGACATTAGGTGAGTGTAAAAATCTGGTTCATTGGCTGTGATGATTTTGAAAAGCATTCACTACAAAGAAAGAGTAACTTATAAAGTCCTCTTCTTCAAATTGATACCCAGGTTTTATCCATTTATGCCCTCAGCTTCCTGATATTATTCATTAAGAATTTCTGATGGGTAGATATGCATTCTAAGGATTTAAGGTAGATATGACTGATTTTTATATATAAAAGTGTAGATTTGAGATTCCTTTAAGATAACATTACTTTTAAAGATAAATAATAAAATAATTACTCCTGTCTTTGTAGCCACAAATTGCTACCTGCCAGTAAGAGACACTGGCTGAGAATACTACCTTGCTTACTTATACTTTGTTAATCTATAACAGTTGCTTAGTGACGAATGTACGTGAGTTTTGGGGAATTATTTGTTTTGTTTACCTGTACTATACAACATTATTTTTACAAAAGTATTGGAGAACACAGGTTCCTTTTATTTTGTTTTGTTTTGCTTTGTTTTGTTTCACAATCATTGCTAGAAGAAACCTTAACCATAATCCCTTCATAACTTTATACTAATTGAAAGATTTTGTTGGGAAATAAAAATAACTTGTGGAGGGTTGTAACATTTTTTGAAACTTCACTAAACCACATCATATCACAGTTTAAATAGGATCCAATAGAGTAGTGCTCTAAATATAATTTTGGATGAAAAATAGATTGGACCTTCAGTGTTTCATCATGAATTAACAATGTCTTCTCTATACGCATACTACAGATGAGGTTAAATTAGTAATACTTAGGCAAGAAATTGTGTTGGAGATCATATTAGTGAGTTTGAAAAAAAAGTTTAAAGTTCCTTATAAAATGATTCATATGAGAAAACACTTAATTTTGGAAATTAGAAAGATGGGCAAAAGATATAAATAGCATTCTTAGACCAATTGTGTTTTGATACAGTACATACATAAATGGGATTGAACCATTATTGTACCTGCAAATTTGAACATTTTTCACTATGTATCCTTTTGTATATGCTTATGTCAAGTAATAGCCATGCTCAATGTAAAAAACAACTTTCTATCATATGCATGTGTTGGGTCTCTCCTTTCCTGCCTCAGCTCCGAGACATCGGAGCTTGTAACTGGAGACTCAGCTCACGCCTGCTGTGCCAAGACAAAGGCCCACAGCTCTGAGGATTCCAGAGAAAGGTACGCCTGCTGGCTGGCACATCTGTTACCTAAAGGCATCTGCTATTGACCTCCTCCCCCACCATCAGCCGCACCTCCAACCTCTCTCCAGAGCTGAGACCTGTGGGACACCTGGAGCCACCGCCCTCAAGAACTTGGCAGCCTGGCTTTCCTGACTCTTTCCTGAAACTTCCCGAATTGTTTGTTATGCAAATGTCACTGTAACCTAGAGATCCAGTTTTCAATTTCCCCGTGTACATATAAAACCCGAACCTCCAAAAGTAAAGTCGAAGCTTTAATTGGGATGCAACTTGACTTTGTGTTCTCTTGTTCTCGAACTCTTGTGTTGCAGGTCTTTCTTCTCCCTTCAGTCGAGAGAGAACCCAGTTTATGAAACTGCGGGACAGTTTCATAATGGCGCCCGAACTCATGGAGCTCGAATGCGGAGGATAGAAGAAGGACACACCGTTAAGAAGCAGGGCCCTCCTAAAAGAATTCAGAAGGTAAAGGTAAAATGCCGTACACCACTCTGCATGGTAGATATTTTCAATGTTATGGCTAGCCTTATTTTGATATTGTAGAATTATTATTGTGAGTGCAAGAAGTGTACGGGGCTAGGCTGAGTTGGCGCTGACCCGGCGTTAATTTCACCTAGGAGTATAACGGTGAGAATGAGTTCGAATGAGTCGAAAAGCAGCGATATTAAGCATAAAAAAGCTGCCTCTAACAAAAGGAATCAGGGTTGAAAAAGATGCATTAAAAAATCTCAGATGAGATAGAATCTTGTTGCACATGGTTTCAAGAAATAAGAGTGTTAAATAAGACTGCATTGCAGGGAACTACAGGTCAAGAGGTCCCGGCGCAAAGGCAGGAAAATAGATGATGTTTCATATGTAGAAGTATGAATCATTTTGGAAATAATTGACCTAGGAAAAAAGGGGCCAAAAGAAGGCAGCTGTCAGGTGCTGCCCCGAAGGTCTGTCCTCGTTGCAAGAGAAGAACGCATTGGGCCAAAGATTGTAGATTTTTTTTTAAAAAAAGGCCTTCAAGAAAATACCTGGTCAGGAAACAAGTGGAGGGGCCAGCCCCAGGCCTCCTTCTTAAAACAACTCGGAGGCTGGGATGTCTCGGAGCTGAGGCAGGAAAGGAGGGACCCAACATGCATGCACATAAATAATATTGTAGGTCAGTGTGAATACAAAGTCTAATCATACACACAAAGCAAGCCACTTAGTTAATTCAGATTCAACTTCAATCCTGTAAATGGAAAAGCAGTAAAAAGTACTTTATCATTTCTGCAACTAGTATAATCCACTTTTAGATGGATAGTGTTTAGAAAACATACATAATGTCAAAAAAGTTCTTGAGGAAGAGTCAAAAACGAGTTGAGCTGCCGAGAAGAGTCTTTAACAAATTTTGTGCCATGAAAAGGACACTTGCCTGCCTGGGAAGCTTCCTGTCATTTCATGGCTACAAAGACAGGAACATTAAGTTTCCTCCAGAGCCAAGAGCTTTGATAGGTTACTTAATTACATGTAGTCATACCTGAACAATCCTATATAATAACAAATCTAAAGGATGTAGAAGGCTGTATTTAAATATACATATAACATATGCTTATATATAAAATAGTAATACTAAGAAGAGATCATGCATTTGAGGTCATAATTATCTGAAGCTTTCCCATTTTTTTCAAGATTCTTTAGTATTTAAATAGTTGTTAATATATTGTGCAATGATTATATGAATTTCATTGGATTCTCATAACAACCTTTTTTCTCTGTCAACTTATTTATTTGTATTTTTTTACTAGATACTATATTTCCTTGTATTTCAAATGTTATCACATTTCCCGATTTCCCCTCCATAAACCCTCTATCCTATCTTGCCTCCCCCTGCTTCTATGAGGGGTCTCCCCATCCATCCACCCTCTCCTGCTTCCCTACCCTGGCATTCCCCTACACTGGGGCATAGAGCCTTTACAGGACTAAGGACCTCTCCTCCCACAGATGCACAATAAGGCCATCCTCTGCTACATATGCAGCTGGAGCAATGGGTCTCTCCATGTGTATTCTTTGGTTGGTGGTTTAGTCCCTGGGAGCTCTTGGGGGTGGAGGTCTGGTTGGTTGATATTGTTTTTCTTCCTATGAGGTCACAAACCCCTTCAGCTCCTTCAGTCCTTTCTCTAACTCCTCCATTAAGGTCCCTTTGCTCAATCCAATGGTTGAATGCAAGCATCCACATCTGTTCTTGTGAGGATCTGGCAGAGCCTCTCATGAGACCACTATATCACTCTCCTGTCAGCAAGTACTTCTTCGTATCAACAGTAGTGTCTGCATTTGGTGACTGTAATAGGATGGATCCCCAAGTGGGACAGTATACGGAAAGCCTGTCTTTCAGTCTCTGCTCCACACTTTGTCTCTATATTTCCTCCGTGAGTATTTTGTTCCCCCTTCCAAGAAGGATCGAAGTATCCACACTTTGGTCTTCCTTCTTCTTGAGTTCCACAGGGTCTTTGAATTCTATCATGGGTTTTCCCGAGCTTTTGGGCTAATATCTATTTATCAGTGAGTGCATACCATGTGTCTTAGTCAGGGTTTCTATTCCTGCACAAACATTATGACCAAGAAGCAAGTTGGGGAGGAAAAGGTTTATTAAGCTTATACTTCGATATTGCTGTTCATCACCAAAAGAAGTCAGGACTGGAACTCAAGCAGGTTAGAAAACAGGAGCTGATGCAGAGGCCATGGAGGGATGTTACTGACTGGCTTCCTGCCCGTGGCTTGCTTAGTGTGCTATAGTGGTTCTATAACCCAACACTACCAGCTCAGAGATGGTACCAACCAAAAGGGGCCCTCCCCTCCTTGATCACTAATTGAGAAAATGTCCCACAGCTGGACCTCAGGGAGGCACTTCCGCAACTGAAGCTCCTTTCTCTGTGATAACTCCAGCCTGTGTCAACTTGACACACAAAACCAGCCAATACAATTGAGCCCTTGTCATCTTGACACACAAATACATCACTATTAAGCCTCAACTCTTGTACTTCCCCAACTGAAGCTCCCTTCTCTGTGATAACTCCAACCTGTATCAAGTTTATACACAAAATCAGCAGTACAACATGTGTGTTATTTTGTGACTAGGTTACTTTACTAATGATAGTATTTTCTAGTTCCATCAATTTGCCTAAGAATTTCAAGAAGTCATTTTTTTAAAAATATCTAAGTAGTAGTCCATTGTATAAATGTACCACATTTTCTTTATCCACTCCTCTGTTGAAGGATATCTGGGTTGTTTCCAGCTTCTGGCTATTATAAATAAGGCTGCTATGAACATAGTGAAGCATATGTCCTTATTGCATGTTGAAATATCTTCTGGGTATATGCCCAGGAGTGGTATAGCTGAGTCCTTAGGTAATACTATGTCCAGTTTTCTGAGAAACCATCAGATTGATTTCCAGAGTGGTTGTACCAGCTTGCAAATTCCACTAACAATGGAGGAGTGTTCCTCTTTCTCTACATCCTTGCAAGCATCTGCTGTCCCCAGAGGTTTTGATCTTAGCCATTTTGACCAGTGTGAGGTGGAATCTCAGTCTTTTTTTGTTTTGTATTTCCCTGACGACTAAGGATGTTGAACTTTTCTTTAGGTGCTTCTTGGCCATTCTGTATTCCTCAATTGAAATTCATTGTTTAGCTCCATACCCAATTTTTAATAGGACTATTTGATTCTCTGAAATCTACCTTTTTGAGTACTTTGTATATATTGGATATAAACCCTCTATTGGATGTAAGATTGGTAAAGATCTTTTTCCCAATCTGTTGATTGCCATTTTGTCCTATTGGCAGTGTCCTTTGCCTTACAGAAGCTTTGCAATTTTATGAGGTCCCATTTGTCTGTTGTTGATTGGGGTAGAGCATAAGCCACTGGTTACGTTCAGGAAAATTTCCCCTGTGCCCATGTGCTCAAGGCTCTTTTCTAATTTTTCTACCATTAGTTTCAGTGTTATCCCTTTGTATGTGGAGGTCCTTGATCTACTTGTACTGGAGCTTTGTACAAGGAGATAAGAATGGATCTAGTTAAATTCTTCTACTTGATGACTACCAGTTGAACCAGCACAATTTGTTGAAAATGCTGGATTATTTTCTTTTTTAACATTTTATATTATTACTATATAATTTATTTATTTACATTTCAAATGAAATAGAATTGAAGACCCGGAAATGAACCTCTCCTCTCCCAGAACTGTCTCCTCTTCCAGTTTCCCCTCTGAAAAAAAATATATACCCTGTTCCTTCCACCTTCCCTCTGCTTACCAACCTACCCTCTCCTGCATCCTGGCCCTGACATTCCCCTATACTGGGGCATAGAACCTTCACAAGGCCAAAAGCCTCTGCTCCCATTGATGACCTACTAGGCCATCCTCTGCTATATATATATACTGAGCCATGAGTCCCACCATGTAGTTGGTAATTTAGTCCCTGGGAACGCGACTAATTCAGAAGTAGGGGTTCACAGCCATCCATTGGACTGAGCACGGGGAAAGGACCCAAGGAGCTAAAGGGTTTGCAGCCCCTTAGGATGAACACCTATATATTTTTTTTCCCAACTGGATGGTTTTAGCTCCTTTGTCAAAGATCATGTGAACATAGGTGTCTGGTTCATTTCTGAGTCTTCAATTTTATTTCATTGATCCACCTGCCTTTCTTTTTTACCAATATCCATTTTTTTTACATTGAACTCTTATTTTTTATTAGATGTTTTCTTATTTACAGTATCTCCTTTCCCAGATTCCCCTCCAAATATATATATATATATATATGAAAAAAAAATAAGAAACTAAAACAATCCCCTGTTCCCTCCCCCATCCCTCTGCTCACCATCCCACTCACCCCTGCTTACTGCCCTTGGTATTTCCCTACACTGGGGCATAGAACCTTCACAGGGCAGATTTTTTTTTAATCACTATTGCTCTGTAGTACAGCTTGAGGTCAGGGATGATGATTCCCCCAGAAGTTCTTTTATTGTTGAGAATGTTTTCAATATCCTTGGTTTTTTGTTATTCCAAATGAATTTGCAAATTGCTCTTTTAACTCTATGAGGAATTGAGTGGTAATTTTGGTGGGGATTTCATTGAAACTGTAGATTGCTTTTGGCAAGATGTCCCTTTTTACTATGTTAATCCTGTCAATCCAGGATCATGGGAGATCTTTCCATCTTCTGAGGTCTTCTTTGATTTCCTCCTTCCTCAGAGACTTCGAGTTGTTATTTGATTCTTTCTTTAGGTTGGTTAAACAGGGGACTGAGTACTGTGTTTCATTTTCAAAGAAACAACTTTTAGTTTGATTTGTTTTTCATGTTGTTATTTTAATCTCTAGTTCATTAATTTCAATTTCAACCTTTATGTTTCCTACAATTTGCTAGACGAGTTTGACTTAAGATTGTCTTTCTAAGAACTTCAGAGTATTAGGTTATGCATTTGACATCTTTATGTAAGTCTTTAACACAAACACCTATGGATATAAAGTGTCATCTACAAACTCCCTTATATGTCTATATTCCAACTGATATTTTTTCTCCTGCTTAGGTATTATTATATTATACAATTATTAAGCATTTGCATAACTTCTATTATAAGTTAGATAAATTATATCTTATTCTAAAATAGTTGGGTTCTAGTTTTGTTCCAGTATCATGCTATCTTATGAAATGAATGAATTTAATTATTTTATACTAGTTATAGCTTGATTTGTTGCCCATAAATGTGTAGACTATTCTATAGCATGTCAAGATTGATGTATATATTCTGACTTTTAGAAAAAAATATGTAACTATATCTTAAAGTCAGTACATTTATGGTATAGTTTAATTCTACATTTTAGCTGGTAATATTAAATTTTAAAAAACAGTTTTGTTGCATATAGAAACTTTAGCTGGTTATTAACTACTTTGAGTTTCTGGAATAATAAAAATCATACTTTTAATGTCTTTCTGCTTTTTTCTGCTTTTATTTCATTTAAATAAAACACATGATTTGTTTTCTCAGATTTCAAGGATGCTTATGTAAGATCCATCGTTATTTTGATATGTTTGCTTTGGTGAATGAATGATTTTTAAAAGACAATCTTACATTTAAAATCTTGAATATTGTTTCATTGCTTAGTATTTTTGACACCATGACTATTGTCCTACTTAGCTTTAACTGTCAGTTTGATGCAGTCTAGAGCCACATTGAGAAAACAGTGTCAGTTTACGGATATTTCAAAACAGATTTATTCACCACAGAGTATTTGTGGTGAATTCTTTTGATGTATGTTATCCCTGCCCTAAATTCTTCCAGTGCTAGATTGTTATCTGGAAGTGTACCCCACATAAATCCTTTTTTCTGGTAATTTGCATTTGATTTGACTGCTTTATCACAGTGAAAGGATGGAAATTAGAATAATCATGATAGGGTAGTGTGAACTGGTTCTTCACTAGTCCTATCTTTTAGGAGTTCTAAACTTTTCCTTTTTTAATATGTCAATTTCTTCCTTTATAGGATTAAAAAATTCTGTTTCTGAAATGTTCCTGCTTTAATTTTATGGAAAGAATTTTTTATGTGCTTAATGTTTATCTTAGTTTTGTCTCTTGTACTATATTCTTAGGTTTGCTAACTTGCATATCCTTTAGAGCATCAAGAAAACAAACAAATAAACAAAAAATTCCAAATTAAAATGTGGTATTAACCTAAATAAGAGATCTTTCAAATAGGTTATACAAATGCCCAAGAAATATTTGTTTTCGTTAAGCCATCATTGAAAAGAAAACTAAAACTACTTTGAGATTTCATCTCATTTCAATCATAATGGCTAATGTTAAAAAAGAACACAAATACTGGTGTGACATTGGAAAAGGAGAACATATAGTCACTGCAGATGGGAGTGTGAATTTATAGACATTGCACAAATTAGTTTGTAGTTTCCTCAAAGCCTAAAAATAGATCTAAGACATGATGCAGTTATGCCATCCTTGGCATATACTCACTATATTCTCTTAAAGATATACCTGCTTATACATGCTGACTGAGTCTCTAGTTAAAAGTAAGTGAAAATGGTTGAGAAATCAGACAACTGATTAATGAATAATGGACATGTGTTACATATACCCAATAGACATATTAAGCCAATTAAAAAGGAAAAATTATAAAATTCCATGCAAAAGAATGGAGTAAGACAGCATCAACCTGAATGAGGTAACGCAGATCCTCAGAGACATTAGGTATTTTCCCTCATTTATGTACGCTACTTTGGGATCTTCAGCTTTGTATATTTCATTTGGAATATACATAGAAGTCAGAAACTTAGTAAGAGTTTTGTGGTCAAGAGAATTCAGAGTACGGAATGTGAGAAATAGTGTTATAAAAGCATAAAGGGAAACACTACAGCAGGAAATGAATGTTAGAGATGGAAAACCTATAGAAGAGAACAGAAACAAAAGACACAACCATTACTCACGGAATTCAATAGATGGAAGTGAGGGTCTCAGAATATAACATATGATAGAAGAAATTGGTGTATCAAAGAAAATGTTGCATCTAAAATATTCATGACAGAAAATCTGGGATATCATGAAAAACATAACCTAAAAAAAAAAATAGGAATAGAAGAAAGTGAAGAGTCCTAGCTCCAAGGACCAGAAAATATCTTCAATAAAATCATACAAGAAAGTTTTCCACCCTTAATAAAGAGATGCTGTAAACATGCAAGAAGCTTATAGAACACCAACTGGATTGGACCAGGAAATACAATCCTCCTTTCACATAATAATCCAAACACTAAATCTACAGAAAAAAGAAAAATATTGACAGCTGCAGGGCAAAGTAGGCTTGTATCATACAAAAGTAGACCTAGCAGAATTACATCTGATTTCTCAACAGAGATTCTAACAGCTAGCAGGACCTGGACAAATAGATATCTTACAGCTTCTAAAAAACTACAGAGGTCTCTGCAACTCCTTCCATGGA
>JADRCD010220685.1:0-50474 GCA_019843815.1 Montemys delectorum | reverse complement strand
GAGAGAGAGAGAGAGAGAGAGAGAGAGAGAGAGAGAGACAGAGACAGAGACAGAGACACAGAGAGACAGACAGAGACAGAGAGACAGACAGAGACAAAGACAGAAAGAGAGGGAGAGGGACAAAGAGAAAGACAGGGGCAGACAGAGATAGAGACACACAGAGAGACAGAGACATAGAGAGAGATACATACACAAAGAGAGACAGAGACAGACACACACAGAGCAAGAGCAAGAGAGACAGAGAGAGAGACAGAGAGAGACAGAGAGAACCACTTAGTCACATCTGGAAATTCTAAGTCATTTAGAGATACAGAAAGGTTTCATAAGGTTTAGCCATATCTCAATGTTCATAGCTAGCTTCTAGTTCGAACCCATTTCTATAATCATTGGGAAAGTTCAGTATGTGATCTTTAATTTCTGATTTTATATACATAGATATTAGAGATGTGGGGAATGAACATGAAATCTCAAATCAACTTTTTATGTGACTAAAAAATGTGCTTTACAAGCAATTCCAAAAAACATAATATTCCAATTTTGTCACCCTCATATTATCATTATGTACATGTCACATATGATATGTAAGTATAATTTATATATACTTGTATGTATATATAAGTCATACTTTAGCCTTTTGAGAATCCTTATTTTATTAAACAACAGTGACAGATACAGCTTGACCATTGTGCTATTCCTTTGTCAGCTTTCTTGAATATGGATAATTAAAATGAACTATTTATTGTTCCAAAGTTGTGGAGGCTGGAAAGTTAAAGGTTATAGAACTACATCTGGCCAGAACCTACTTCCTGAATCACTACATGGCAGAAGGCTGAAGGTCAAAGAAGCAAAAGATGGCTGATGTCACCCTTTGTAAAAGAAATATTCATATTTATTTATGTATGTACATCTGTTACATGTGTTTGGGTGCCCACAGAGGCCAGAAATGATGTCAGATCTCCAGCGGCTGAAGTTGTAGGTGGTTGTGAGCTAGCCAACATGTTGCTGGGAACAAAACTGTTTCTCTGAAAATGCAGAGCATGCTCTTAACTGCTGAGCCATATCTCTAACCCTAGATTCATCCTTTTATAATGACATCTACTTCTGATGGTGCAACTATATATAATGATTAATATAATGATGGTAATGATTAATCTCCACTGTCAACTTGATAAGATCTATATTTCTCTAGGCATGCCTATCTAGAGAATCATCTTGATTAGGTTAATTGATATGGGGGAAGACTCTAACACCATGGCCAGCACCATCCCCTGTGCTAGTGTCCTGAACTGTCTAAAAAGGAGAATATGAAGTGAGCATAGTAATTCATGCTTTCTGTTTCCTGATTACAGAGTTTCTGTGACCAGTTGTCTTAGGCATCTACAATCTTGACTTCCCTACCATGATGGGACTGCGTCCTTCAACTGTGAGCCAAAAGAAACCTGTCTCCCTTAGATTGCTTTAGTCAGCAATTTAATATCAGCACCAGAAAAAGAAACCAATTCACCCTCAAAGCACCATCAACAATCCAAGGCCTCACTTCCCAATGCTGCCATCATGGCAATCAAATTTCAACATAATTTGAGAGGAGCATTCAAAGCATAGCAACTGGGTACAAGAATATTGCTAACATGTTTTTGTGTTACTGTGTATTTTTATATATTATTTGATTATATATTATTTGTAGTATAATTTAATAATAAATATATACTATTATTAGTATTGATATTAGTATGTTTATTATAATTATATTAAAAAGGGAAAGATAAATATTTGGAGAGTAAGTGAGAAATGAAGTGAATGTTTAAACAATTTATAATTTCTTGAGATGTCTGCTTATCTTGTCTCTCTATGAATATACTCGGGAAAGGCCATTCATTATAGTTACAGCATTAAGATTGTTTATATACTTAGTAGACAGCCACTACTTAAATCTCCTGAACTGACTCTCAGTATGCATTGTATCCATTGTACTGGGCCCTGTCCATAATCTACAAATCAAAAACCAGCAACAGCCTGTTCAGCATCAGTCCTCAGTGCTCAGTTCCCATGACATGCTGGTGGTTGAAGATTTTTTTTGTTTTTTGGATTTTGTTGTTTTTGTTATTGTTTTGTTTTGTTTCTGATTGTGTTTTTCTATCTTTTTAAAGGTAGAATCCTATGTATCCCAGATTGGCTTCCAACCCATGGTACAGCGGAGGGTGACCTTGAACTTTTTCCTTGTCCACATCTTGAGTACTAGGCTGACAGTATGTATTAGCATGCATCATTTCTCAAGTACTAGGGATAAACCTCTTGGTTTCATGTATGTTCGGCCAGAATTTCCTCAACAGAGCAATATTGTAGATCCTGTTTACATATGTGAAATGTTGATTACTTATATTTGATGGTATACCTGTCTAAAAGAAGTCCCACCAGAAGAGAAGATAATCTTGCTGTGATAGTTATGGCCTTCCAGAAGCATGGCAGTCATATCCTGGACATATAAAGTGGCTCTTGTACTCTAGAGAAATTGAAATGAGTTTTGATGGACAATTTCTTCTCCAAACTTTGCATCCTCTATTCCTGGGTAAAAATGCTGCTTATGGTCCAGTGAAGTTACCATATTCATCTCTCTTTCTCATCTTTACACTTCTCCTGCAGCAAGCTCAGTGTCGGGTACCATTTGGGTGGTAAATTGCAAAAGCAGCTGAAATGGGGATTTCAAGAAAGACATGGGTTATAGATCATAGCTTGGGGCAGAGGGAAAGAGTAAAATCCTGGATATGTAATGAGTAGAATTTTTAAAATAACCTGGATCCTTGGAGCCGACCACCTAGAGTCATCACAGTTAAAAGCGCATCATTTATGCTTTCATCTTGATTGATTTAACTCAGGTTCTTTTCTGTGATCTTTATTTTAGATTTAGGGATGAATTTTTATGAGGTCAGTATCTACAAAATTATGATTCTTGCTTGGAACTGAAGACTTCTGAAATTAGATAAGGTAAACTCAAAAAAAAAAAAAAAAAAAAAAGTTGTGCCAAAGTAAGGCAGGTAGATATTTGCTGAAGCAAAGGAAATCCTTCACAGCTCTAAATAGGGTTCAAATGAGGCAGGGGTCAATGGTGGCTTTTATGCATCAGCTTGAATCTAGAATTAGTCTCAAGGAGGAATTGCTTAGATCAGGTTAGCTGGTGGTCACATCTGTATGGGATTGCCTTGATTTTGTTGACTGATAAAGGAAGCCCCAGCCTAAAAGGTGGTGCCATTTCTGGATTTTTGTCCTGGACTATATTAAAGAAAATAAAACAGCCATTTGTGCATCTTTATTTTTCTCTGCTCTAGATGGTCGATAGGATGTTACAAGCCGTTTTGAGTTCCCGGTGCCTTCCTTAACTTCCTTAACAGTACAAGCCTGTTCTTCCCCAAGGTACTTTCTCTTTGCATATTTTACCACAGCAAGAGAAATGGAATTAGGACAAAAACTCAAAAGTTTTCTGTTGATTTGTCAGACTAAAACTGTGTCAGAGGCTACACAACAGAGTCCTGAGACCAAGGGTGCAGATAGAGAGAGTAAATACTTGTGTGTGTGTAATCTTGCTTGAATGCACGTATGAATGTGCATGGTGTGTGTGTGTGTGTGTGTGTGCATGTGCGTGTGTGTGTGTGTGTGTGTGTGTGTGTGTGTGTGTGTGTGAGTATATGCAGATGGAGCCATACTTGAGTGCTAGTGGATGTAGAGACCAGAGGTCCAACTTGGGTGCTGCCTTTTATGACAGCATCTTTCACTGAGATCTGGGTCTTGCTAATTAGTCTGTGACAGATGGGATTTCCTCTTTTTGCTTCTAAAGTACTGGGGTTTTAAACTCGTAGCAACATATACTTTCTTAGGTGGATCCTAGGGAGCCAATGAAGGCCCTCATGTTTTTATGGTAGCACTTTACTGACTTTTCAACCTCTACTTTTATGGGCAAGAAAATAAACTCACATTTTCAACCTGGTCTTGTATTTGGAAAATACTATTCACTTTTTTCTGAGTCTAGTTTTAATCAACTTCTTCAATTTACTTCTCAATTATAGCTTTTAGGAAGAAACTTCTTAGTAAATTTTAGATAACATTTTTCCCATTCTCTGTTTATAGCTCATTTCTGAGTTTCTCCATGGAGAAACCAAACCTAGGAGAAATCAAACTACAAATGCTATTCAGATGGCTGGCAGCATATTTCTTTCATGTACGATATTATAGAAATGGATGTTCCTGAAAACCAAAGCCATAACAGATCTTTATTATATTTTAGAAAACATTTGTTTCCTTAATTATGTTTTGGAGAGACCATTTCCCCTAAATCTTTCAGATAATAGATCACACTGAACGATGTCTCCTCCACTTACCACACTCATGCATCACCCTGCTCTTCACAGTGAAACTGAGAAAAATGGATGTCACTGGAGAAGAAATGACAGGCTCTCATTAAAAACAGGCATACTGCCGACTTCTTTTCAAAATTCTTCTAAGGTAGGTGCACCAGTTGAAAAGTTATTTCAATCACTTAGATTTCTTATGGCAAGGCTCCACATGTAACATCACTGGACTCAGGGTTTCTATGCAAGAAACTTTAAAACTTCCTTAATTCCTCCCATAAGATCATTAAGCACATCTGTAATTCAGATCTTTCCTCACATCCACTTTGGGAAGACTCAATCTATCCCCATCCTTACTTCCAAGTAGTAAAATATATGTGTTTTTAATTGCTCTTTAAATTTCATAAACCAAAATAACATATGGTTGTTTACAAAGATCTAATTAGCACATTTACCTAAATATGCTTTCATGGTTCTGAAGACATTAAAATTAAAATGCAAATTATAATATGGATATGAGAACTGAAGGAGGATAATTTTAACCAAAGTGCCTGCAGGCAGATGATTTGTTTGCTCCCAGCTTGCCCATTTGAGGGTCCTGCCCTGAAGGAGGAAGGAAAAACTATGATCTCCAATCAGAAGTCTTCATCCTACGGTTGATTAACACAATATTAACAGAATTGAGGTATTTATAGTTATAGTATTCATTTGGTAAAGAGTTGACTCGGAAATCCAGCACTGGTTACTGAAGTCGAAACTTAAGGATTCTTTGGAAAGTCATTTGTTGGATGGTCTTTTGCTGGAGCGAACAGTGAAAGAATGTGCCTTAAAGTGGACACAGGTGTGAATGGCTAAGGCCAACTCCTGGAGGAACATTTTGCTGCAGCAGACACAGGAGAAAGGATGTTCTTCTAAAGCAAGCACACTGATCTTGGCTTCCCTGAGAGAGGCACAGCCAAGAGCCTCTTCTGGTGTTCCTGTTGTTCCCTCTGCTGACTAGAGCTGAAGGTGAAGCCTGGCTGTCTTTGCTAGGTCATGTCACCACTGTTGGTAACCCAACTCTACCAAACTGGTTTGCTGGTGTATCCGTGAGATGTTTGCAAGTGGATCGAGCTTCAGCTGTTAATCAGAGAACTTAATTGCTGATTTCTAGATATCACAGACAGAAGTTGCTCCGAGAATCCTTCTAAACATGTCCATTAACTCCCATAACCTTTCTTTCCCACTACCTCTGGTACAAAGGAGGTTAAAGCATTTAAGAACCATCATTAAAAATTGGACTTGAAAAAATTAAAGTTACAGATTACTATCACAAAAGGAACCAAAACAAAGAGAACAAATATCAAGGAAGATGAAAGCCCAGATCTTGTAATAATCCTAGCATGGTTAATATTTCAGAGCAGTTCAAAAACATCTGGAGAAGATCTACTCACTAAACGTTTTCAAAAACAACTAAGAGATGGGTGTTGTGGCACAGGGTTTTAATTTCTATATTCCACAGGCTAAGGAGGAAAGCTTCCTGGGAGTTTGAGGGCAGCCTAGGCAATACTGTAAAGTATATCTAGATTGTATAATATTAATATGATGGATATATTATAATATATAAATATAATAGATATTAGAATATGTTGTACTCATATATTCATTATTTGGAAAAACCAAATTCAGAAGGTACACTTGCTAGTGGTATTACAGACTCTAAAAAAATGAGGATATTTAAAAAGCAGAATATTACAAGGAATATAAATATTTTCCTTGTAAATCCAGCAGGCTTGAGAGAATTCCTAGTAATAACCTATACTAATAACTGATGCTAAATACTTTACATTCTTTCATTTATTTCTCAATGCAATGAAGAAATACTCTTCATTTGGAACAACATTAGTGAAAAGCAAAATGATTCCTGTAGTATGTTATTCATGTCGATTTCTGTACTTTATGATTCTTTATGAATCTCCTGTGTGGAAACAGAAGACACTAGAGTCACAACTTGAAAATTTTACTGTCAGAGCATCCATTAGCAAGGAAGAAAACTAATTGCTTTAGCTATGTCTCAGGATGCATATGATCCACCATCTCACACATGTGGAAGGAAAGTATTGATTATCTAAATACCATTATTGTACACAGGCTGGGAAGGGGTACACACATAATGATGCTTTGAAGCTTAGTAAAAGATGCAGGGTCATGCTTCTTACCTCCTCTGTCAACTACAAAGTCTATTTGAATGTCTTGTTACAATTTGACCCATGCTCCCCAAATAGCACCAACTACATTCTAAGCCCTGTGACATTATTCATTGTATGGATCAACTTGGCTGTGCCAAAGACATTTTCCAAAGCTCATAATATTTTGTTTTAGAGTGCCTGGGCAGTGATTCGTGAGATATTTCCATTCCAATCCCAATACTGAGTGAAGATCCTTCCTATCAATCCCGGGACATCATTTCTCCCACAAGAAACTTAGTAAATAAGAAAGAATGGAGGAAGAGATAATTTGGCTTTGTTTATGTGGGATATCAATACAGTGATGGATTGTATATGCTTGGCCCAGGGAGTGGCTCTATTTAGAGGTGTGGCCTTGATGGAGGAAGGATGTCACTGTGGGTGTGAGCTTTAAGAGCCTGGTTCTAGTTGCCAGGAATCCAATCTTCTCCTAGCAGCCTTCAGGTGAAAATACAGAACTCTAAGATTCTCCCATGACATGCCTGCCTGGATGCTGCCATGCTCCTGCTTTGATGATAATGGACTGAACCTCTGAATTTGTAAGCCAGTCCCAATTAAATGTTGTCCTTATAAGAGTTTCCTTGGTCATGTTGTCTGTTCACAGCTATAAAACGCTAAGTAAGAAATATACTTTCCTGTTTTTAGGGATCAACATTTGGGCTTCCAGTTCTTGGAACTGGGGCCAGAATACTACCAGTGGTCCCTGCACGTGATGTTTAGCTATTCTGTTATGATTGCAATCCTGATGACCAAGCCACACTATCTGTGAATATGTTTTTATCAGCAACTCAAGTCTTTATAAATATATAAAGTTGAGGACCTCCAAATAAAACCATCCTGGATTTAAGTTATTCCCCAAATATCTAAATCAAATTACTACTCCTAAAACAAACCAAATAAAAAAACACACGAGAACTATAGTGAGCCGGAGGAGACTTTGTGAAGATGGACTCCTGGAATAAGGAGAAGTGATTACAATTTAAGAAAGACCTGGAGCCATTAGATGCTTGAGGACTCCTTTGAGGAATCTTGCCTCTGCTAGATCCATTATTCTGAATCCCTGACTCATCCAACAGTGATAGAATAAATTTCTTTTGTTGTAAGATGTCAAGTTTGTGGTGTTATTATCGGAGTCTTGGAAATACAAATTGACCTGTCCATGTTAAAGATTTATCCTAATAACAAGAGTAAAACAGCTGATCATGAAAATTTTTAATAACATACACTGAAATCAAGAAACTCTCTAAACAACAAATTAAAAGCTACATGACCTTTTTGAATCATCAATGAACCAAAGAATCACAACTTCAATAATAATAAAAAAATAATAAATTAACCTGATTTTACTTGGGAAAAAAATCGCAGAGTAACAACGCACAGTTTGTATTGTGCTCTTACAGAATGAATTTTATCAGTGAGTTTCGTCTCTCACTGTAATTTCTTCGATCTTATCAGAATGAAGATAATTACTTGAACCCTAATGCATTAAAAAACTATGCAAAATAGCTTACCACAAAGATTATGGTTTCTAATATCCAAAGGACAGCAAAGCATACTGAAATGCTATCTACAAGAATAACTTCATAAATAATATTATATTTTATAATGCATCACTGCCATCTTTTAACAATGGAATATAGGCTGTCTTTATAAAGACTATTACACCATCTTTTCATTGCCTGCAGCTTTAAACATTTTTAGAGGCAGAAACTATAAAGAACAGCAGTTTGCAAATGAAGTGGTTTGTAAATCGTTTTCTCCCAAACAAAACAACAACTTTAAAAAAAAATGCCCTCTAAAGAGAGACAAAATTGTAAAGCATTTTATTTGGCATTTGGATGCTGCATACCTTTCACACAAAATAACTCTATTGAAGCAACATCTTTTCACCCAAATCCATTCTTCTCTCCACAGTGGGAAGCTTAGATGAAGGTCTCATGCTATCTTGGTGTGATATCTACTCTCTTTCTCCATGTCTATTCCACAGTTTAAAATTTCATTTAGAATATTAAAAAAGAAAAACAATGTTTATACTAATGTAAACATATTGTTTACATTTTGTTTAAGGTTTGATTTCTGAGACAGGGTCTTACTATATAGTCTGGGTTGACCTTGAACCCCTATTCTACCTTGTCTCTATTTCTAAAGAGCTGGATTACAGGTATGTTCTACGATGTCTAGATACATTATGTATTATAGTTCTATCAAACAGGCACTGTAGACAAAAGAAGTCCACTTATAATAATAGAATGCAGACATATTTTGTTACCTATTTTATTATTTAAATTCATAAAGCCTGAAATTTCTCAAAGCCTCAAGTGGCTATAATTATCATTGAACATGTGTTGAGAATTCTTTACTCCCTTTAAAAAGCCCTCCAAGCATCCTTTCTTCTCTGTCTTATGAAAAAAAGCACATCTGATATTTTTTATAGTATGGACTAGAGTTTATTTAGGGCATGGGGAAGGGAGTTGAAGGGGTAGAAGAGACAGAGAAAGGAGAGGGAGATGGAGAGAGAGAAAGAAGAGAGGCTGGTCATGAATACATGGAGAGAGAAGGAGGAGGGGAATGGGGAGAGAAGGGACAGAGTGGGAAGTGGGGAAGAGAGCAAGAGAGCTAGAGTCACCTCTTATACTTTTAAGGATAGTTATTGCAGTTATCTGCACCATCAAAAACATCTAATTTAGGTTCAACTGGAGGTAGGTGAAGCCTCCAATTGATGAAGAGAGAATGTACGAACAGTGCCTTCTCAATGGGGTAGTAGGATGAGATCATTTTTTTTTTGTCTAAAATAGCTACTAGGCAGCATGTCTTATTGGAAAGAAGAAGAGCTTAAGATTCACTCCAGCTTCATTCAGACTGCTGACTTTCCCTCAATGGATAATTACTTCATTACTCCTAGCCTCACTACTTTACTTGGGTAAAAAAAGTGTGCATAGAAATATCACATATATTAAATAAGATAATATATGTTACAGTATACCTCTCAAACATGAATAACACTATCATAACTTGGATTTCTTCTTTTGGAAAAGATACCATAGACAGAGGAACTGCAACAGTGTAGCTTAGATCGTGGCCAAGTCCCCTGTACTTCATATAGACTACTTGGAATCTAAAAGACTTGGGTTAGCTACTTCATGTGGAAACACTGCATGTTATTGGCAAATGTGATACAAATCCACTGGTTCCTAGTATGATGAAAGAATAATTTTCTTACTTTTTTTTTTCAAATGAACATATGTATGTATGGTTCAGTGAGTAAAGTGCCTGCTGTGCAAGGGCCTGAGCTTGGTTCTCTAGCACACTGGTAAAAATCCAGATATACTATCACATTTATAATTCCAGTGCTAGGCAGGAGAAAAGAATAGACAGGTGGATACTGGGTGCTCAGCTAGTCTGACACAGTGAGCTTCTAGTCTAGTGAATGACTCTACTACTAGAAAACAAACAAAAAAGTTGGAGGCATAATCATAGAAGACATTCTTATGGAGTCCACACAAGTCTGCATAGAGAAAACATACATGCGCACATGTATATACCACACACACACACACACACACACACATACATCATGGGTGAAAAAAATCTGTCTCCTCTGATGGCTGCTGTCCATTTTCATAAGGGCAACCATGAAACACATGACTATAATAAGGATGAATTTGATTTTGCGAATTTAGGATCAAACTCTGCTTTCAGTAATCTTGAATCTAGCTGCAACCAAATCAAGGCTTTGAGATTTTTTTTCTTTAGGAAATGGAAGAATCAATGTTATAAATGAGCAAATAAAGGAAAAAAAGCATTGCAAATAAGGATGACCTTTTGTCCACTGTGAATTTACAAAAGCTGATTGGCAGAGCTTCCTCAGGACAGGAGGATAATATTTTGAATTATGAAGACTCTAGAAATATAACAAGTCTTTTCCCTCTACTCCAACAGGGAAACTCTTTGTTGCTTGAGTCACCTCTTGTGAAATCACTTATGCTTTCAGTATCTCCCAAATGATTGCTGGGAATTTACTTTTAACTTTTCTGAGCAACAGTTTCTAGATTCTGGTAATTTAAATTGAAAGGCTAGAATTTCTAAGGAAGAGTTTGAATGAAAAACCTGTTAAGGTGGGATGTAAATGGCATTTTCTATGACTTCACTATTTCTTTGGCCATCCTGTCTAAACAATGCAGATTTTTGAAGTACAACGCAATGTTTATGCATTTTTATATTTGAAAGAATAGATCATCTGTGGTCATTGCTTTTGATATCCGGGAATCAGGATCATTGTTAGAACTAAAGAGCCCCATACAAAGTCGGCTTGATACTTCATTCCAACACGTGACAACTTGGCCTAGGAATATAGGTGTTATAATAGCACAGACTCCCTTCAATAAGTCTATTCTGATATTTTAAGTGCTTTGTTGTTTTAGATCCTTGAATGTCCAAATTTTATATAATTAATCTTCTACAGAGAGGAGACTTAGCATCCCAGGGAGCTTCACTCTGTTGGGAGGACATGGCTTCCCTTAGGCAGCATCTTTAAAAGAAAAAAAGAAAAAAAGCATGATGGCTAATGAGTGAAGAGAAGGTCCTGCAAGTAATATAGCTCATTTTCTAGGATACTTTCCCATTAATTCTGGGGGGGGGGGAGGGCGACACATCTTTTTTAAATCTTACCATCCTTCTTTTTAGAATGCTATCCCACTATAGGAGCCAACTAATGTGTGGAGAGTATAAAACTTGAGGCTTCTGTACTTGAGATTCCACTAGACATCTTTAGTTTTGGGGCATAATTTTATGTTGTAGTAAAAAGTACTGTTATGCATGTAATTATTTTGTCCTTGGGAACAATTTGGGAAGCATCCTGTACTTCATCTCACCTTTAGGGAATTAAGATGTGAGGAAAAATATATAAAGCCTGGTTACATTAAAAAAGCGACTTTGTTGTCCCTAAGATGAGCATCACTAGATCATAACTCTTCTTGAGATCTAGTTTAGAAACTGTAGCTTTTTGTCTGCAGCTGAATGACAAGCTGTCTTACTGCATGTTCTACATCCTACAGTGTCCTTGTGGAGCTCAGGGAAACCTAGAGACACTTGCTCATAGGCTCCTGATCCCTGTACCCTGGCTCAGCATGTCTGCTAGTGAATGAAAAACTACACAGGATATTCTTACACTGTGTGTGTTAAGGTAAGGGATCTGACCCCTCTCTATTACTGCTGTCAATTATTCATGATTCAGGAGTAGTTTGGAAACATTGACTCCAGGTATTAGGAATTAAAACAAACCAAAACCAACAAAAAGAATAACAGCACCTCAGAAAACATAGGATTGTGCAATTGCTTCAGATATTTTCTTTCTAAAGTAGGTGATATATGATACCATGTATTTTAAAGATGACTACCTAATTTATAGAATAGCATTCTTAGTCAAAAGCTTCTAATAACAGAAGTCCCAAAGTGGAGATGGAGGGGTATGGAAAAAGTAGTCCAACTTTAAAATGACTAGGCCTACGGATTAGTGAATCTTCCATACTGTGGTGAGACCACAGAGGATGCAGAATCTTATAACTCCTACTCTTCCTGATCCTTCATGGAAAAAAAAGGAATCATTGCATTTGTATTGTTATTTTGGTGGAGAATGGTGCTGGCTTTATAGTAGTGAGGAAATCTGCTAGCCCAGCAGATGTGATAACCATCAGTATAAGGACAGTATAAGAGTGTACAATACAGATGCCAACAAGAAGGAAAAAATGCTGAATTGTGTGAGCACACAGATAGGAGCCTAAGGCATGTCCAGGCATCCACAGTCAAGTTCCAGGACAGCAGACTGGGAACTAACAGTGAAAAGCCTACTGATGAAGTAGCATCATCATGGCCTAAGTAAGACTTTTCACAAAACAAGAATCAAGATGTAGGAAGATGGTAGCACATGCTGAATGAATGTGGGTGTATGTGTAATGATGTTCCTCGAGAGCCTTAATACATGGTCTTTGAGATAGCAATTTCACTTGAAGACTCGAGCTGAAGAAAATGAAACACCTATGTAAAGATATGGCTTTCAGGCTGATAAACTTAACATTATGATAAAGGTTTCTGAAAAAATATTAAGATAATAACATTTATGGTACAGTGGCATATTTATTTCTATTGGACATTTTTCACTATACTTTCTTAAATTGAGTAGCAAACGGCTGAAGAAAACATTACTTTATACGGTAGAAAGTAGAAACAATAAAAAATATCCAGTATAGTCATACTAGACAATTGTAGCAATTATCCCCAGGAGGTATATTTCCAACAATTTTTCATACATGCCTTCTATTCTTGAGAGGGAAGGTACACCCATGAACTATCAACAATATGGCTGCCAAAATAAGGCCTGAACAAAGACAACACCAGTTGACATGTGAATATGGATGGGCAAAGTCTCACAGAGTGCCCATTACTAGATGAAGAGCTACAGTCAATTGATGCCTGCTAAGAGATGGAAAAATCAATCTTCCTGGCAGAGGAGCCTCCTAATTAGCTTTCCAATATGAAATAGTCACCCACCGAAGCATGTAGATACAAGCAACACCAAATAGATTTAGTAGGCTGTATTAATGTACTTATATGCATGTTTACAAGTAACAATAATAATTAAAGAAAAAGCAAACAACAAAAGTAATACATGAGAGTAGAAAGAGAAGTTGGAGGTAGAGGAAAAGGAAGAGAGAGCAGTGAAAACAGGATATAGTAATAGAGGGTAGAAGGAGGTCAAGTCAATGGATAACATCTATTGTATACATGTATGGAATGGAATCAAACACAACTAATCAACAGTAAGAAAAATGGAGAAATGTCATTTTTGTTTACTAAACTTAGTATCTCCCTTTGGTTTGAGGTTTCAACCTTACTTCTCTGTTGTTATGTAAGTTAGTTGTTTTGTCAAGTAATATTTTAGAAAACACCTAAACACTATTTATTTCTGAGAATGGTTCAAATGACACAGGTACACTTATAAGTTGGCAAGGAAACATTATAATGGAACTCTCTTATTCTGCTAGTAGTTCCATAAATGTGCAGAATATATGTACGTGAACATATATATAAGTATACATAGATATTCTTGACAAATGTGTACAACATACTCATGCAAATGTTTACATAGTTCTACTTGGAAAACCTTCAAACTTGAAGTAACACAAATGCTATTCTACTGTGAAACAGAAAATAAACTAGAGTATACTGAAGTACTCAGCAATAAGAATGAGGCGTATTATTTTCCCCATAAATGTGCTTGTCAAATTTAATAGATAGGAACATACACTAGACACAGGAAAACACATACTGACTGCTCCAAAAGAGCACATAGTATACACTTAGATAAAGTTCAAAACCAGGAAACTGTTAATGTAGTTTCCGAAATTAGGCTACTGCTTACCCTAGGGATAGAAAGTGTCAGAAAGTGTTATAAGGGGTCTGCTGGGGTAGAAGTGAAGTTTTCTCCTGTAGTCTGCATCCTGGTTACATGAGTGTTCCTACTTTGTAATGAACAATCAACCCTTGTATCTGTGATTTGTACCTTAATAAATTGGATTGTCAGAGAAAGGCTGGGTTTCAATTGGAGAAAAGAGACATATGACCTTCAAGCATCTATTCCATGGGGGGGGGAGGGGGGGATGATGACAGGCTTATAGACTGATAGAGTATTGCTTAAGGAGTCTGGGTCAAAAGCCAGAGATCTATATGTGAATTATTGCATTGCTGCTTCTTGCTATATAAACTGTAGATGGTGTTTGATGAGGTCAGAGAGAAAGGAGGAGGCCAGATTGCAAAAGACCGTGCAAAGACAATATAAGGATTTGGAGCTTTGTTGTAAGTGTGATGGAAAGCTGTTCTATTAACACTGTAGACCAAAAAGACTTTCTAGGAATAAAAGAACACTAGGAATTTTACTCTAATGATAGCAATAACAGTGATTCAAAAGGATTCACTTAGTATTCCAGCTGCAATATATCCTTATCTTAAAGGAGAGAAAACTGGAATAAATCCTGAGGGATGTCTTAATTGTGATAGAAAAAAGCAAAAGTATGCGGAGAAATCAGCAGGATGGAATCTCAAGGCACATTTTTGAGGCAGATTCTTCTTGTGTAAATATTTATCCACGGAGCAACAGCCAGAGAAGTAGGTGACCCACCATTGGGTGCTGAGAGTAAACACTTTTCTGTATTCCTTGGATTCTCCCCAAATGGAAGCAATATAAACAAAAATGCCTTTTAAAATAAAGACATCATTTTATTTTATTTGTGTGTTAAGTGTGTCTGCTTGTACTTGGGTGTATGCCTATGAATGCAGGTACCTGTGGAGGATGAAAGAGTGTTTTAAATTCCCTACAGCTAGAGTTAGAATTGTTACCCAGTTCCAATTCTGGGAACTAAACTCAAGCCCTCTTTAATGGTTTTTCTTAACTACTGTGTTCTTAACTACTAGGCTCTCTCTCAGCTACCCCTATCTTTATAAAAAGCAAGCAAGACATCTCCTCATCCTGATATTAAGACAGACAAAGATCCATTTCATATTCTCCTTAAGTGTGCAAGGCCTACATCACTCAGCATCTTCATTGACCAGAAATGTATTTAGGAAAAATAGTACATTCTTGGTCATACGCAGGAAAAGTTTTATAAAGAAACCACATAATATGAAATAAAATCTACAAATATGGTAGATCCTGAGTCATTTTTTATTTGTATATGAACTGTTGAATAATTTGTTAATTAAAAATAATCCATGGAAACTCTATTGCTTTTCACACTATTACAAATTAGAACAAATACCTACATAACATCTCTATGCCATCATTTCATACATTAAAGTACTGTGAACTCACTGTGCTCTCCCCAATCAAATTCATGTATTGCAGTCCCCAACTCAGTATCACAGATTCTGACTATGTTGGATATAGAGTTTAGAATCAGGTCATTAATTTAAAACAGAGTTACTAGGATAAGCTTCCCTCATCCAATATGGTATGGTGTCCTCAGAAAAATTTCTATGGATGTATAGTGACTCATAGAGAAGATCACAGGATGACCCTGGTGGGGGGACAGCCATCACTAAGATGAGGAGAGAGATCCTGGAAGAAAACTGCCAACATCTTATCTCCTGACCCTAAGGAAGTGTCTACACTTCTTTTAACAGCACTACTAGCAAAGACAACACCACTCAGTCTTTTGACAACAATTAATCATCTTGAAGACCTGTAAAGATCCCGTATAAAAGGATGACTCAGATTGTGTTATTGCAGTGTCAGAGAGACAGTGTAGATTTGAACACAGTCCTTTCATCATCCTGGGAATCACAACCAGCAAGCTGTGATTCACCAGAACCTCATTTCTCTTCTCAGTTCCATTGCAAGACTGACAACGGCTACTTCATTCTGTTTTTGAAGAAAGAAAAGTCAAATAGTGTGAAGTTATCTGACCATGTGTGTGTGGAATGAAAACATAATAATGAATGTAATTAGTTATCTTAACCCTCAAGGCAGCGACTCTTTTAGGTATGGTTTCAGTCAAGAGGCACTAAAGTCACATGGTTTAAAGAAAGATAATTGTTTTTAAAGATTGTACATTGACTTGTGAGGTGAAAGATACAACAGTAGCTTGTTAGGGCTAACATAGTTCATTTTATTACACAGCAGGTGAAAGACCCCCGCAGGGAGACCCCCACTCGAGTCTCTCGGAGAACGTGCACCCAAAGAAACATGAGAGACCGTCTTGATACAAACACACGAGGCAGTTTAATGTCGTAGCTCTGGGTCGACATGTATCTCACACAGGAGACAGAGGGATCGACCCTGGGCTTCAGGGGTTAGGGGTTTATATAGGAAAAAGGTCTAGGGGTACAGGGGAATCAGCGTGGCTATACATGATTAGCTAGTTCAAATATCAACTAGAGTACGTGCAGATCAGAGCATAGGGAGATTCCTAAGGGTGGTGCTAATCTGAGTCAACAAAGCATCTGGTTAACCTTAACCCTTATCAAAGAGGACCAGATGGCCCATTACCCGGCTGGGCCTGCCCGGATGTCCTTGCATGCCTTCTCTATCTTTTAAGACCTGTATCTTTATGACCTGCTAGTTCCTGGAATGTAACAGTTTGCTTTTGTTCAGGGCCCCTGTGTTTTTCTCAGGCTTGTAGCTCTCTAATTAGTCAGCATAGGTTTTAAACTTAATTTTCTTTCACAGGTAGCCTAAGCAGCAAACATTAATTTTCTTACAGTTCTCAAAACTGGAAGTCTAGCTCGAAGGTGCTGGCATGGCTGGTTTCCCCTGGTAACTTTTTCTTTGGCTCACAGATGACCACTTTCTCTTTGAATTCTCACACAGTAGTTCCCCTGTGCAGGTGGTGTAGTTCACTCTGATATAAAGACAGTACCAAAGTTTCATCTTTACATTTTGCAAGAACAATCCTCAAAAGGATATTTGACCCTGGCATTCCCCTACACTGGGGCACAGAACCTTCACAGGGTGGAGGACCTCTCCTCCTATTGATGATCAGCTTTGCATTCCTCTACTATACACATGCTACCAAAACAATCAGTCCCACCATGTATAGTCCTTGGTTTGCGGTTGGGTCCCTGGGAGCTCTGAGGATACTAGTTAGTTCATATTGTTGTTTGTCCTAAGGGGCTGCAAACCCACCAGCTCCATAGAACCTTTCTCTAACTCCTTCATTGGGGACTGTGTACTCAGTTCAATGGATGGCTTCTTGTTGTTTTTGTTTGTTTGTTTTTTGGAGGGGAAACTGGGAAAGGAGAAATTTACATGTAAATAAAGAAAATACCTAATTTAAAATAAATAAATAAACACGTAAAAAAAAACCAACGATATTTGAGTCGTATTCTCAGGTGCTAGGAATTAGTGGTTTAACCTACAATATTTAGGGGTATGAGTTTCAACCCATACCAGCAGGTAGATGGGAAGATGGCTTGGTGGGTAGAGATGCTTCCTACCAGTTCTGCAAACTTGAATTCAATCTGCACAACACACTCAATAAAAGGAGAGAAGCAGATCCTGCACATTATCTTCTGGTCTCTAAAAATATGCATTGGTATAGTACACTGACCCCTGCCCACTGTGCACATACACAATAGATAGATACATAAATGCATTAAATATTTTTAAATGTTTACTAGTTCAAGGCATGTGTGTGTGTTGTATAAAGTATTAAGGTGTCTGTGTGTGCATGCATGTGTTTGTGCACACATGTGTTTACACATGTGTATGTTCACACAAGATATGTTGTCAAGTATTGGCAGAGAAATTGCAATATGTTTGTGATGAAAGACTTATTTCAATAGTCTTAATAAAAATGATTTTATGCCTGGGAGGTGGGTAACATTATTTTAGCAGAACGTTTTCCGTTTTGTGTTATTATTTAAAGGTCAGAATTCATGCATATGGAGTTAATGCTAAGCATTATTGAGGACTAGCTCTTCACCTTTCAAAGACAATCCCTTTTTCCAAGTGTATTTTCCATGAGTATTGGAACAATCTTGAAAGTTTGTTTACCTTTGATTTTGAAAAATGACTTAGTCCACACTGACTCTACTCTAGGTGATTCTGCTTCCAAGTGGCACACAGACATCAACTGGGTGGCCTGGCCTGTGACAGCAGCTGGGATGATGAGAGCCAGCCTTGATAGTCACTTCCATGGGATTTAGAATCAACATAGAAACACACACAAGTTTGTGTGTGATTATCATCTAGATTAGGCCAATTAAGGTGAAAAGAACCATTCTGAATGTGTGGACATCATTCCATAGGGTATAATGTCAGCCACAGAAGTTATAAAAGGAGAAAATGACCTGATGACCACCATTCATTGCTCTTGGCTTCCTGACTGGAGATTCATTGTCAACATCTGCCTCAAACTCCTACTGCTATGACGGGCTTTACCCTTTTAACTAACCAAACTAAATTGTTCTTTCTTTGCTTTTGTCAAGTATTTTACCCCAGAACTATATAAATTGTTAAAATTAAAGAAAAACATTACAGGAGTCAAGCTCATTATATCTAAAATTTTAAATATAAATTAAGCATACTCATATCTTTATATAAATATATTAAATATAAGTATGTAAATGTAAATATATTTTATATTTTTGTACATATTTGTATATATATCTATATACTCACACAAAATACTTGTTTTAAACTATTTTTCTATGTTGTGTAATTCTTTTAATAAATGGGATGTTTACATAAATGTAATATTTTATCAGTGTCTGAATGACTGAACACACTTTGCCATATAGATATGTGGACTGAGTTTTCTTGCACTGAAATTAAAGTGACAGAGTAATATTAAGAAATACACTGTATCATTCAGTAAATATTCAGAAATGTTGGCATAAATATTTGATTTGTTATATGATAGACAAATATTTAAATAAACAATTCTACATCTAGAAAAATGTTTAAAAGCTGGCATGTGAGGTGATGGATATATTAATTTGCATAAATTAATTTGCATAAATATATCAAAACATCCTATTGGATGTCATAAATATGTAAGAAAGAAATGAAATTAATATGTTAAAGACCTATTGACCCTCCCCTGAACTCATAATAACTAAGAAAAGAATGATAAAGAAGCAGCCTCAGTGTCAACAGATGAATAAGGAAAATGTGTCAATTAAACAATAGAAAAAACTGTAGAGTCACAAAAAGGCAAACTCTTTTCAACTGGGACAAGATGGACAAACCTGAAGTAATATCAGAACACAGGCTAGCCACAAAAAGACCGAATGATCTACTCCTAAGTAAAATTGAATTACCTTGAAATCATGTAAGTTGAAAACTGAATGTTGGTGATGCAGGATCATTGAGGATGGGAGAGGGACAGTTGGCAAAGCTTAGTCAACAGGTATCAAAATTCAATTAATCAGAAGGAATAACATCTAATGCTCTACTGTACAGCAAAGTGGCTATAAACAATAATGTATTTTTTTGAAATAGCTGCAAGAGAGGATTTGCTGTATCTCACTATAAGGAAATAATGAATGTCAGAGAAGATGACACATTGATTATCCTGATTTGATAATTACAAATGCATCAAAACATCATGAATTTATATAATTATTATGTCAATTAAAGATAAAACAAAAGCCCTAAACTATTTTTGTAATAATAATTGCAAATGGTATGCAAATTGCTTTCACAGGCTACTACTCTAGAGCAAGACATAATTGAAAACTGTTTCCTATAGGCAACGATTTCTTGGCCATGTTGCTTCTAGGAACTAATGTGTCTATTATACTTTCTGGGGGAAATAGTAAAGATGATCTCATCTCCAGGGAAAAGAAGAGTCAGGGACTCTGCTGCAGAGTATCTCTGTTTTTTTTTTCCACAGTCCATTCCTTGATTCATCAGGATATAATTATATTTTCTCCCTAGAAATAATATTTTAACAGGGTTGCTTAACATGTCACTAGCATCTCTTTTGGAGAAACAACTCTCAGTGATGCAAAATCCACCTTTAAAAGAAATAAAATTTTCTTTGTGACAAAACAACATATAGGAATCCTTAAAAAATAAAAAAAAAATACCCACCCAGTTAGGGTCTTGCTCAAATCAACCTAATTTGTTGGATTTCTTTTGCTTGTATTGTTTCACAGGATACAATTGTATGTGTATGTATATGTGTATGCATGTATGTTTTATTAAAAGTTAGAGACCAATAGACTTTAGAGGTACTTCTAAAATATCCCACTATTCTCTTTTGACACAGTTATTATACTCATGAACTCATACCAGCTCTAGTTTCTGATATAAGACTTAAACATAGTCAAGCCAGACAAAAGTTCCTATATAGACGAGGGATGTTCTCTGGTCTTGCAGTACTGAGGGAGGTATTTGAAGTACTTCATTGTTGCTATAGATAAAATTATTCTCTTATTATTTTTAAGGTGTGACCACAGTACACACTAATTTGACTTAGTGGGTTATCAAAAAAAAAAAAACAGATATAAAATTGGAGGAATTAGTCTGGGGTTAAACATAGAGAGTTGAACAGGAAAGTGGTATAGAGATGGGGAGAAACAGGGCCTAGTTTCGTTGCATACATGTATGAACTTTTCAAGAATAAAAAAAAAATACATAAGCTAAAATTTTGACAGATTAAAGGATAAAAAATACATAGTGATAATTTAAATAAAAATGGAAACAAGGCCATTACAATATCTAGTTAGCATAACTAGGGAACTCTTATGAGAAAATCCTTACCAGGCTATTCATTATTTTTAAGTTTTTATTATTTTTGTACTCACTTTATATCCCAAACACTGCCCCTCCCTTTTCTCTTCCCAGTCCCACCCTTACGAATCTCTCAATCCATTGAACTCACCCCTTCTCCTCAGTAAGGCCTTCATTATCTACTAGCACCCAAACTAGAATACCCTCTTGTTGGTTGTCTATATCTCAAAAACAACAATAACAACAAAACAACAGGAAGAAGATGCCTTCAGGCCAGCTCTGCTCTAATTATTTCTCTTGCTTAGCTATGTTCCTAAGCAGTTGTATCTGACTTTTCTGTCCAATTTTGACACCTTAGTTCTGTTCCCTATCTTAAGTTTTGTCAAGAGCTACAGTGTACACTAGTAATCAGCCACTCATGCAATGGCAGATGTAGAGAGAATGCCCTTTCATCAGTGGGCTAAATGACCTCTGAAAACACTGGGACATTACCCTTAGGCTGTGGTGGAGACACATAATCCGAAAATAAGGCTTTTAAAGACAATAGATATTTGAGGAGGGAAAGATACAAATTGGGCCAAATAAGTGTTATTGTATTTATAATGGTTATATACTTGATTATTACATGCATAACTTTGGTATTATAGGAAATATATTAAAGTGCAGTATTGAATTTTTATAGGAAAGTACTGATGGGTCTATCTTGGAAATTAATGAGAATATTAAGACTAAAGCATATCTTCTGAGTAGTTGGGATAATAGGTCACTTTAGAAGAGGTCCTTGGTCCTTGTATTAATGATGAGTAAAAGACCAAGAAGCCCGGACCCCTATGTTCAGAGCAAAGAGCTGGAAGTAGGATGTTACAATAGAGAACTGCAAATTCAAATCCAGTAGCATCTCTCCAGAAATACAGCGGTGCTGGGAGTTTGCTCTCCTCTTGAGCTCAAGAAAACTTTCCCATGGATCGTGGCTTCATTGTGGTCATCTGATCTTTTCAGAACACCATTAACCAAAACTCCATATCAAGAAGTAAAAAATATACAATGCAAAAACTAAGTTTCAGAATTTTAGGAAAGAGGACTGAGTTCCAGAAAGGACCTGATACTGTTCCTTTTTTTTTTTTTTTTAAATAGTATATTAACAGTACAGGAAAAGATCTGGATCAGCATGCCTGCCATTGGACAAAGGCAGGGAAGCTTGAGGGCTGGGAGCTAGGGGCATATCTATGCCATGCTTTGGATATGGGAGACAACATTGTATGGAAAGAAACTCAGGAAAGACAGGAGTCCCACTTGGAACTTGGTATTCAATAACAGCTGGACAAAACGGCCACCTGTGGACAGCAGGGCCAGAGCATCGGGAGTTTATCTTTGAATGTGTTTGCTGGGTGGTAGTTATGTTTGTTTGGGGATGTCTGATAGGGGACAGTGTTCTGGGTTCCCTCTCTCCCCCGCCCCTTCAAAAGGTCAGAGCTTCCATTGCTAGGAACCCAATCTACAGCTTTACATGTGCCAGGCACATGCTAAACCACTGAGGTATACCCCAGACCTAACACAATGTATTTTAGGGGCTAATCTTAGGAGGTAAAATATTATTCCAGACCCTCACTTGCTTTACCCACCCAATTTTTCTCTAAGGGAAACATCCTTCAGAGGAGATCACTTCCCTAAGTTCTCACTTTTTAAAAAAATATTTCACATAATATTTTTCTGATTTTTTGGGAATTTCACAACATGGACCCTGATCATTACTTACTTCCTAGTCCTTTCAGGTCTGCCCCCCCCCCCCCCCGGCCACTGCTAGCTCCTCCCTCCCACAAAAGAAAGAAGAGGAAGAAAAAGAGGAAAGGGGAAGAAGAGCAGGAGGAGAGAAAAAGAGAAGAAACAAAAAGAAAAGAAAAGTAAAGAAATCACCAAATAAACAGTACACATGGAGGGGACGCATGGCTCCAGATGCATATGCAGCAGAGGACGGCCTTATCTGACACCAATGGGAGGGGAGGCCCTTGGTCCTGTGAAGGCTCGATGCCTCAGCATAGGGGAATGCTAGGGCAGTGAGGTGGGAACTAGATGGGTGGGTGGGGAAGCACCCTCATAGAAGCAAGTGGAGGGGCATGGGATAGGGGGGTTGCAGAGGGGAAACTGGGGGATAACATTTGAAATGTAAATAAATAAAATAACCACTAAAAATTTTAAAAAGAAAAAAAGGTGAATCTAATTTATGTTGCCCATATTATTACCTGAGCATGGTCAAACTCCCAGTGGCTAAACCCTTTAAAGAAAACTGAGTCCTTCCCTACTCTCACACTTGCCTAAAGCCACAGTTGTGAAGAGTTACACATCTTTATCACAATTTTTTTGTTTGTTTTGCTTTTTTTTTTTTTGAGACAGGGTTTCTCTGTATACCTCTGGCTTTCCTGGAACTCACTCCCGAGAATGGGCTGGCCTCGAACCCAGAAATCTCCCTGCCTCTGCCTCCCAAGTGCTGGGACTAAAGATGTGCACCACCACCGCCCGGCCTTTATCACAATTTTTAAAGGTTTCTCTTCAGTAGCTTTCTATGTAGGCTGTTACTTTTTTGGGGAGGAAGGTAACAGTTGTCACAGACACCTTCTATGACTCTCAGGTGTGAGCCTGTAGTCATCTAGGGCATGACAAAAGTAGCTTTCTTGCTCTTTGCAGTCATCAGGAGCATGGATCATAGGGTTCCACGTGGTCTCTGGCATCAGCATGTGCCATGGACCTCAGCACGATCTTCAGTGGCAGGATAGATCACAGACATCAACACAGCCTTTTGCCATAGCAAAGGCCATGGACAGCACCATAATTCTCAGCGGCAGCATTCACTTCGCCAGAAATTACCCTAGTATTTTACAGAGAGTAGAAGAACAATAAATAGTGGTTCAGAAAGTAAATGAGTAAATGAGTAATTTCAAAATTGAATTGGAAGGTCTTTAGGTGCAAACAATATCTATAAAGTAATAGATGTAGTGATTGAAGCTTTTTTATATAAAAATTTGGTTAAACAATAAATCCAACATGTCTGGTATCAGAGTATTTCCTGCCTTTATAAAAAGACAGTATAAGAATTAGACTGTCCACTAATTCACACAATGGGAAATAGGAAAGAAATGGGGGGTGAGGATTGGACCCTGGGCTAGTAGAGAAATCTAGGGAGCAAAGTAAAACAAACAAACAAACAAACCTTTCTCTCTTTTGGGTAAGTGGGCTTACTCCAAAACAGGTAAGAGTTCCATTACAAAGAAAGCTATGTAAAATGGATAGCCTGAAGACCGTTGTAATTTTGTAGTGGTCTTGTTGAGGTTAACCTTATATACTACAATAGTTTCTGCATAAATTAAAGCTACTGGCAAGGGTTTGCAGATGCTGAGCAACACAAAGTAACTCATACCACCACCACCACTAGTTTGCAAGCTCATAAATAGATACAAGGATTTTTATACAAGTGGCAAAGTTGTAAAGAAATATAGATCCCAAAGTATTCATTAATTTAAGCATCATTTTGCATTCTGAGGACCTCCAGGTAGTCTCTTGGGAAACTAATGAATCAGAAGACAGGGAATTATTATTAATATTTGCAAACACTGAGAACATGTTTGTGTTTTGTTATTTTGTTTTCCACCTCATTTCAGTTTCTTTGTAATTTTCAAAGCAATCTCTTAGAGGAAAAAAAGGCATTATGCAAATTTACCATCCATGGTATTTTCTACTACATCACCTCATTAGGCAACAGTCTGGTAGGATCCAGGAGGGCTTTAAAGTAAATGCACTCTGTTCTCTTTCTCCTTCTCAGGAGTAAGCCTACTGTCAATCTTAACAATCTTAAACAAATTTAATGTACTTGGCTCTGAATTAATTATATTGTTCATAGTTGTTGCAATTTGTCTGTTTCTGTCTCAGCTTTCTTTGTATTATCTTAAGATGGTTTTCCAACAGAATTTCACGCAACACACAGCCTGCTTCCGGTATTTTTAAGAACTTGTGAATAGATAATAAGGTCTCTTTACCCCAGTGAATTTTTGCATCTTGGCAATATTTACTACCAGAAAAAGTTCCAGAGAGTAAATGTTTTACTTATGCCATAAGACATTTTTGCTGAGCAAGTGTTTTTCATCTTTACAGTCAGTTTCACACTGGAAGCTTTAATATGAAGCAAATGAACAAAATAACGTTGAAAGCTCCCAAGAAATACCATATTATAGATGCATATTCCAGTTTATCCCCATGGGGGACCAAGGAAGGAGAGCAGCTCAATCGCTGTCACGTTTTCATCCTCACAGAAATGAGAAAAGATTCAGGATTCAGTTACATCCAAGCCACATCTTCTGGGTTCACCCAGATTTTCCTTTGGTTTACTCATTATTTGAAAAGGAAGTTCACTTGTCTCCATGTGATAATATCGCAGTTCTTTCCTGAAATAGAAGTCCAGGGTGAGGAGGATCTTAAGAAATCATCTGTTGACCCCTCTGTCAATGCTGAGGTCCAAGAGACTCTACTGCAAGTCACATTAAAATATTAACACTTGCTGAGGTGAATGAAAATCACCAAGAGGAGATTAAATGTCTCTGTGCTGATACATCTTTGCAGAAACCTACAGGAGCAACGAATCTAACGAAACAAAAGAGAAGAGGCAGGAGTAGACGTACTGGGCAGGAGAATGATCAAGTTCAATGTTGACTTTAGACAGATAAAAGCCCGAGGAGCAGGCACCACTATTTAACAACAGCTCATTGCTTTTAACTTTCAACCTTTCTAATTTACTCTCCATGTTCTGATTCCAACTTCAAGAAGCAAACATCTGATTCTAATTTGGCTTCCCACATGGTAGCCCCACAGGGAAAGATTTGGCAGGCTAGACAACCGGCATGTCCAGTCCCCTTAGCATTATATTTTTCTCATTACAAATTAATGCACTGGCATTCAAGTTTGTAATTTGGCTTTGCATGCATCTTGCCCACACAGAAAACGGCAGCCAAGCCATTCCATCCCTTCAGCAGTTAGATTTTTATTTTAAGTCAATCTAATGACATTTTGATTGTAGATCTCAATCTCACAGACTCTGATTATAATCAGATCAAACTGGAGTGAGCTGATAAATCAGGTTCTGCCAGAAGAGTCTGGCTTTGAATTCTAGGAAACTCATTAAGGTAACGTCAGCTCTCTTGACAGACAGCATTGGAGTCTTCTCCGTGTGATGTAATTTCATCTACTAGCATCTGATGCTTCAAACCAAGTTTCTTTTTCCTTTCTGGCATGTCTGGATGGTATACACAGGTCAGCATTTGACTGTACTTTCCTCAGAACTCACTGTCAATTCAATCTCTGCTAAATCCTTTCTAATATAAGTGAAGTACAGTGTCTTTCCTTTTTTCTACTTTCTCATTAGAAGTGAAGCTTCCAAGTCAGTCCAACATTATTTTTATTTTCACAAGACTTCTCTTTTATAGACCTTCCTCCTATGACTCTAATTATATTTCCCCTTGGATCATTCATGATTTTTAGATTTTTTTTTCTGAACCATGCCTGCACATATTTTATTCATTTCGATAGAGAGGTATAGTTCCTGTCAGGAAGTAATACTCAAAACAGGCCAACAGCTCTAAGCTTGCTTTTAAACAAAGTTTTAAAATTTTGATTGTTATCTCCACAGTGTTCTCTCAGATTACTTTTATTCACAATTATTTTACATTATCAAAAACTGTTATCTTTTCTATTGATTAAAAACTCAACCCCTTGCTAGATATATATCTATTCATGGTAAAATACTCTGATTCTGTTTTATAAAATTATATCATAATTTCATTTTACTTTTGCTTTTATATTGTTACTTTTAGCCTCTAATTAACTTGTATTTCACAAACGAATACTGTACAGTAACTCTTTGTTATCTCTAGTCTTCTTTCCTTCCAAATGTTGTTCTTAAGTTCAATAGCAAACATCTTTTGCATGTAAGTAATTTCCTGTAATAACATTTCGGTAAGGTCTGCATAATGTTACTTCTAGGAAGTTTGCTTCACACAGCATGGAAGTCTGCCAACTACTTTCTTTATCATTTCAGGGACAACTTCTGTAGAAATGTGTTGATTGGATGGTTCTTTTACAGATAATTTAAAGCATATATGTACAGACATATAATATATATTCCATATATTAATATTGTAATTACATATTTTTAATAATAATATATATTTGTAGTCCTATACAGAAACAAACACATTGGCAAATATACCAATTTATAATATAATACCCCTCTACACATATATATCTTTACATACATGCATATATACATATGTTCCCCTCTACACATATATATCTTTACATACATGCATATATACATATGTTCACACACAGATATATGAAGTGGGAAGTTAAGGGTTCTTTGGAAAGTCAGTTGTGTTGGATGGTGTTTTGCTGGGGCAAAACCATGAACGAGCGTTTTCCTGAAGTGGACAGAGGTTAAAGACTAGGGGAGACTCATGAAAGAATGTTTAGCTGAATCAGATACAAGAGAAAGGATGTTCTGCTAAAGCTAGCCCATGAAAGGACATGTGATGAAGTATTCTTTGATAACAACATGCCTGTATTGGTCTGCCTTACATTTCACAGTTGAGCTGCATTTGTTGGGACTCCATTGGGAGAAACACATCAAAAACTTCTGGTGATGTGTTACAGTTTCTTGCCTCTTCTGCAGACTCAGCCTGATTGGCAGGGTGATGTAAGCTGAGAGAAATACACATGCTGAGGCAAGACATGCAGAGTCTGAGAATGCATACCATGTGTGTTCTTTTGTGATTGGGTTACCTCACTCAGGATGATACTCTCCAGATCCATCCATTTCCCTAAGAATTTCATAAATTCATTGTTTTTAATAGCTGAGTATACTCCATTGTGTAGATGTACCACAGTTCTGTATCCATTCCTCTGTTGAGGGACATCTGGGTTGTTTCTAGTTTCTGGCTATTATAAATAAGGCTGCTATGAACATGGTGGAGCATGTGTCCTTATTACATGATGGAGCATCTTCTGGGTATATGCCCAGGAGTGGTATGGCTGGGTCCTCTGGTAGAACTATGTCCAATTTCCGGAGGAACTGCCACACTGATTTCCAGAGTGGTTGTACCAGTTTGCAATCCCACCAGCAATGAAGGAGTGTTCCTATTTCTCCGCAACCTCTCCAGCATCTGCTGTCACCTGAGTCTTTTATCCTAGCCAATCTGACTGGTGTGAGGTGGAATCTCACAGTTGTTTTGATTTGCATTTCCCTGATGACTAAGGATGTGGAACATTTCTTTAGGTGTTTCTCAGCCATTTGGTGTTCATCAGTAGAGAATTCTTTGTTTAGCTCTATGCCCCATTTTTTAATAGGGTTGTTTGGTTCTCTGGAGACTGACTTCTTGAGTTCTTTGTATACATTGGATATTAGCCCTCTATCAGATATAGGGTTGGTAAAGATCTTTTCCCAATTTGTTGGTTGCTGTTTTGTCCTATTGACAGTGTCTTTTGCCTTACAGAAGCTTTGCAACTTTATGAGGTCCCATTTGTCAATTCTTGATCTTAGAGCAGAAGCTATTGGCGTTCTCTTCAGGAAATTTTCCCCTGTGCCTATTTGCTCGAGGTTCTTCCCCTTAGCCCAGAAGTTTGGAATACAGGAAGAACAACCCACAAACCACAAGAAACTTAAGAAGAAGGAAGACCAAAAGGTGGACATTTCATTCCTTCTTAAAAAGGGGAACCAAATACTCACAGAAGGAGTGGCAGAGATTAACTATGGAGCAGAGACTGAAGGAAGGACAAGCATATAGCTATCTCATGAGAGGCTCTGACAATACCTGACTAATACAGATGTAGCGGCTCACAGCCATTCCTTGAACTGAGTACATGGTCCCCAATGAAGGATTTAGAGAAAGGTTCTATGTAGCTGAAGGGTTTGCAGCCCCTTAGGACGAACAACAATTACTAACTAGTACCCTCAGAGCTCCCAGTGACCCAACCACCAATCAAGGACTATATAGGGTGGGACTGAATGTTCTGGCAGCATGTGTATAGTAGAGGATCATAAATTCGATCATCAATAGGAGGAAAGGACCTCAGCCTTGTGAAGGTTTTGTGCCCCAGTGTTGGGGAATGCCAGGGCCAATAAGTGGGAGAGGGTGAGGTGATAGGCATGGGGAGGGGGGAGGCAAAAGGGGTTTGTTCTTGTTGTTTTTGTTTGTTTGTTTGTTTGTTTTTTGGAGGGGAACCTGGGAAAGGAAAAATTTACATGTAAATAAAGAAAATAATCTAATTAAAAAAAAAAGACATCCAGAGTCAAGTTGTGTGGAGGACACTTGACGTTTGGAGGGTATAAATAGGACTCTGCAGACAATGACAGAGGCTGAGCTTGGCTTGCTTATAGAACTAATTATGCAACACTGTGATCTCACATATTTGCTGATCTTTGCTTCCTTGAGTGACACACAGCTGAGAACTTCTGGTATTTCTCTTGGCCTCTCCTGCTGATTCAAGCTGAGGCTGAGGTCTGGCTGTCTCTGCTGTTCTTGCCACCATTGCTGATTCCTGTTAGCTATCCTGATTCTACCTAACTGGACTACTAGTATATCCATGAAGTGTTTCCAAATGGATCAAGCTGCTGTTGCTCACTTGTGAACTGAACTGCCAAGTTCCAGACAACACAGATGGGAGTTGCCCCAAAGAACCTTTCTAAGCAGATCCACTTCCCCTGTATCCTCTCTTTCTCTCTACTTTTTGTGGGTGGTGGGTTAAAAGGGAGGTTAAAGTGTTTAAGAACCATTATTAAAAACAGCTGTTTGAAAAAATTAGTTACAGGTATAGTCATAGAGCCTATTATGGTTTGGGTACAAAATGTCCTCCAAAAGCCCGTGTGGTGAAATCCTGGTTCTCTATGCAACAGTACAGAGATGTCAGGGCTTCAGGAGCTATGGATTGTGAAGGCTCTGATCTCATCAGTGGATTAGCCCATTGGTGGATTCATGCTTTAATGTAGTGATTCTCAACCTTCCTAGTACTGCAATCCTTTCATACCGTTCCTCATGTGGTGAAACCATCCATACAATTATTTTTATTACTACTTCATAACTGTAATTTTGCCACTGCTATGAACTGTAACATTTATATTTGATATACAATACCTGTGAAGGGTCATTTGCTCCTGAATGAGAACAACTGCTTTAATCGGCTTGGGGAGGGCAGTTGTTGGTTACTTGGTTGGTTGGTTGGTTTTGGCATGTGTTCTCTTTCTTATATCTTCTTGGCTGTCATAAGGTGAGCAGACTGGTTTCACCATACTCTTTCCATCATGTGTTTTCTTATCATAAATACTAATCAATAGGTCTAAACTATCATCAGAATTTGTTTTTTCCAGTAACAAAATGCTGACCAACACAGATCCAGATATAGGTATGTATATGATAAAAAAGATAGATAAATATAGAAATAAAGTCACTGAGACAGATGTAGATTACAGGTTTCATGCTTAAACAGTCTTTTTTTTTTAAGGATAGAAAAAGAGTAACAGATTCCCCAAGAACAGAAGGAAGAAATTGTTACCACTGATGATCTTGTAATTTCATTGTCAGCTTATATTAATTACATTGATATTGTCTATATATTTAAAAAGTCTTCATAATATTCTATAGAAAAATATGTACTTTAAGGAAACTAACAAGTTAATCTACATTTTTGGTTGTATATTATTATCTTAAATAATGTGAGCCTGGTTATTTCAAAATTTAAGTCTTTTATGAAATTTGTGTGATTCGGATGCATTGACCGTATTTTGAAAGGATCATTTCTTCACTGTCTTTAATGATACTTCTTCACAGTATTCCCTATTTTTTTTTTATCGGAACCTTATAAAATGTTTGATTAACTCTCTCCATGCAGTGGAGAGAGATGTAGCTAATTGAGTCAAAAGCTTTGTCTGTTCTGATTAAGTTTAAAGTTTCTTCCCTTAGACTTGAAAACCTATTGCCCATTTGCTTATTCTTGTGGTTTTAGTTACATTACCACTTTGATGGTTTGATATACATAAGGAATGGAAGGCTTGGCTTCCAGATATGCTGCAGTGACTGCCTCCTCCAAAGCTAGATGGATTTGAGTCAACTAACATTAAAATACAGTTATGTAAAAACTGTCCAACTCTACACTGTAGGCTGGCTGTAGAGTGGGCTTGTTGTAGGTGTACCATTGTCTTTGCTGTCCCAGCATGCTTGAGGCTGTCTCTCCTGAGTGCCTGTACATTGCTCTCTGTTATGGATCCACTATGTGCTTCTTTTCCGTGTCTCTTCTGTGTTGTTCCTCTCAATCACACACAAGATCTACTTCAGCAGAAGCATTTCTCATTACAAACAGGAAACAACTCCCTACTCTAAAAGCAAATATCCTGTCTCAGGTAGGGAGTGGGGTTGTTTGTTTCTATCAGTGTTCTGCTACAGACTATCAGGTGCTTTGCCAACTGGGCAGACCAACCCATCTCTGACCTACCTCATTCTATCAGCTTTCAGAAAAACAGAGTAAATTAACAAAGTGAGAAGGTGACATTGGTTGTGTCATTTATGTTAAATGTAGGTATAGGAGTGTCTTCTGGAAAGAATTTTTATTTTAAGAAAGAAAATATCGGCATTGGGTGTTCATATCTTATATGAAAAGAAATGTATATACCCCTTTGTAACATTTTTCAATTTCACCAACATGCAATTTGCATGTTCTGAAATATCTTGATATTAAAACATGAAAGTCAAGACTCTTTTGAAAGAGAGGCTTGTTTTCATTTCTTTCACATCAAATGTTTCCCAATATGCTCACAAACAAATTGTCAGCCAAGCCATTATTTTTAAAATACTTGTAAGGGACAAATGGAGAATATTGGATCAGAAGAATTCAGAGAGAGGTTTTCTCAGCTCTTTCAAAATACCTTTTTTTTTGCCCTACTACTTAGTAAAATGCCCCAGCCTTTATTTTTTTAAATGTGATACAAAAAATAATAACACTGTAGTCTAGAAGAAATTAATAGAAATGTCCAAATGATTATTTTGTTGGATGGCCTCATATATCCTCTTCTAGTTTTTTAGTATAAAGTACATGAGTCATGAAGACATGTAAACTTGCATTTTAACATTGGCTGCTTTGTCTCAGTATGATATTTCAGTTGTTATTGTTGTGATTGTTGTTGTTGAATTGATGAGCTCTGGTGAGGCTGTACTTCTTCATATATAAAATGGATACAGTGGTGTGTGATTTAAAGTGTTAGAGCTGGTGTAATAGAACGATGCTCTCTCATTCTCATATAAGTATTTAATAAATACCAATGTTATTCCTGTCCTGTCATGTCATCACCAGCAAAATCTCATTTAGGAATAATTATTGTAATGCATTATTTTCTACAAGGTCCCCAATGAAGGAGCTAGAGAAAGGACCCAAGGAGCTCCAGGGTTTGCAGCCCCTTAGGACAAACAATATGAGCTAACTAGTACCCTCAGAACTCCCAGGGACTAAACCACCAACCAGAGAGTACACATGGTGGGATTTATGGCTCCAGTTGCATCTGTAGTAGAGGATGGCCTAGTTGGTCATCAATGGGAGGAGAGGCCCTTGAGCCTGTGACAGTTCTATGCCCCAGTGTAGGGGAATGCCAGGGCCAGGAAGTGGGAGAGGGTGGGTTGGTGAGCAGGAGGAGGGGGGAGGGAACAGGTTCTATTTTGTTTCATTTTTTTTTCGGAGGGGAAACCAGGAAAAGGGATATCATTTGAAATGTAAATAAATAAAATCTCTAATAAAAAATAAAATAAAGGGACAATACATTTTGCTTCCATTTGTGATCCTGTGCCAGGAGAAAACCAATCTTGGGCAAGTTCCTTCAGGGAACTTACAATCTGAGGTGAGGGTCATAGTAGATCAAACAAACATCATAACATTATTCATTGTCCCCTAAAATCTCTTTACCTAGCAACCACCTTGGTAACTTGTAAGCAAATATAATAGTTAATAGAATCCAGAGAAGTTTTATTGTTCATAGGTAGAAAAATAATATATTTGGAAATAGTTTCTGACATAAAATGTATGTATTATTTTGTTCACAGGCATGTCTATAAAAACTAGTTCTTCTAAAGTTACTATTGTAGACTTCTTTGTCACCTTTACTCTGTGTGACAAAGAGATCTGGTCCAACTCTTGAAGTTAGTAAAGGAGAGGAAACTTGAAGAGTCTGCCTCCAGTAGACAGACAAGGCCTAAAGTGGACGGACAGGATTAGGCTTACTAAAACACAGTCAAAATTCCTGACCCAGAATTATTCCTGTCTAAAAGAACTGTAGGGACAAAAATGGAGAGGAGACTGAAGAACTGCAGTCCAATGACCAGATCAACTTGGGATCTATTTCATGGGGAAGCACCAAGGTGGAGACCATTACTAATGCTATGATGTGCCTACAGATGGGAGCCTGGCATGGCAGTCTTCTGAGAGACCCTACCAGCAGTTGAGTGAGACAGAAACAGATACTTTCACCCAACAATTGGACTGAAGTTGGGGACCCCTATGATTGAATTAGGGGAAGGATTGAAGAAACTGAAGGAGAGAGCGAAACTATAGGAAGACCAGCAGTCTCAACTAACCCAGAACCCAGGGAGCTTCCAGAGACTCAGCCACCAAACAGGAGCATCCATTGTCCAAGGCTCCTGACACAAATATAGTAGAGGTCTGCCTATTCAGGCCTCAGTTTGAGAAGATGTACTTAATCCTGTAGAGACTTGAGGTCTTAGGGAATGGGGAGGCTGGTGGCAGGGTACAGCCTCTAGAAGGCAAGGAGGAGAAAGAATGGGATGAGGAGCTGTGGGAGAGGGACCAAGGACGAGTAATGAATGGAATATAAATAAATAAATAAAATAATAATAAAAATTCAACACACATACACAAAAGAACAAAAAATAGTTAGCATAGAAAGGGTAAGAGCAAACGTCAGTCAAAAAAGTTTTTGCCTCACAAGCATGATGATCTGAGTTCAATCCCAGAGTCCATATATAGGAATGTATATGTATGGTCCAAGCACTAGAGAGGTGCACATTACTAGATCCCTGGAGCTTGCTGTCCAATCAATCTAGCCTAATTTTGAGCTCCAGGTTCAGTCAGAAACTGATTCAATAAAAATTGGTGGATGATGACAGAAAATGATATCTGAGGTTTTATTGTGATCCATATATGACAATCACACACATATGTGAAGACATGCACATACACACTCATATGCATCCACACAAAACACACACAAAGATTTAGAAAAGGAAATACTGCAGAGTAATATTGGTGTGGTAGAAGACTTGATAAAGTGTGTGTTCATTTCTCTCAATGGAAAGATTTCCTTTCAAGCAACCTGTTGAAAGAATTACTGAGTGAAGTCTATGTTCCCGTGATAAATGCCATCTCATTGAAATGTGCAATAAAGCCATCTGCAGCCTTGTTTGAAACAACACAAGGAAATGGAAGGGCTATTTCCTTTAATTAATCTTCTAAATCCATTTAAATTCATAGAATCATGGCTCTTGTCACTCAATGGCAAGAGATTTTATTTAGCAATATGACAAGACATAAGATCCACTTGCATCTTCATCAGCAAAGCAAAGTTATTGGGATTGAATAATCCCTGAGTTCATAACAGACATGCCTTGCCTACTTTTGATGGTGCAGCCACTCATTCATCAATAGGGAGTAAAAGTTTCACTTAACTCTAGAACTGGATTTTTCAGTAGCTCATCTTAGAAATAATCCTCACTGGCTATGATGAATGTTTTGTCACCATATGTACAATGCCCAGTCTTACAAAATGACAAATTCTGGTTGTAAATGTGACAGAATTGCAGAGTGGATTTTGCATAAGAGATTATTCTCTTCATGCAAAAGATTCATGATTTCCTTTAGTGGTTAAGAATCCTAGAGGGTAGGTTGAAAACATCCTTCTGAAGAAACTTTACCTATAGGTGGCTGCTGTATCTCCACCTAAGTGTCCCGCTTTGCTCTTCCTGATGATGACCCTCATTTTGAGTTTGCCTAGTTAGGCTTCACAATTCCGTAAGCCAGTACCTGTCAGTAAATCTCCACCTACATCCTTCCCTGGTTCTGTGCCTGAGTGAAGATGAAGCAACAGCTCTTCTTAACAGTACTCTAGATGCCCTACTCCGGGACTCCCTGTCAGCCCAAAGATTCTTTCTTAGCCTTCTCTCCCAAAGGAACACCTGGAAGCCAGCAGAGTGAGAATCTAGTTCACAAAACGTGTGCCCACATTTCTAGCAATTGTAATGGATTCTGAGTTGTTTTGCTGTTTTATCAGTGATAAGTTGTAAAAGTCCTCAATAAAATGATTTTATTGTTATCACTTTAAAACACCAGCTCATTTTTTAAGGCAATGTTATTTGAAAGCACTCTGCTTGATCAGGCTATATTTTTAAAGCACCTGTCAAAGAATTACCTTAAAAGCAGAAATTAGCAATTCTGTAGTAATATTCTAGGAACTCCAGAGTAAATTGTGTATTTTTCTTTTCTTTGAGACTGGATCTTACTATGTAGCTTAGGCTATACTCAAACTGATGATCTCCCTGCCTATCTTTCCAAGTGCAGGGATTATAGGTGATTGGTACCTCATGCATCCTGGAAAAACATTTTCATAGCAAAACTGATAATGTTTTTTAGTATCTTGTATCAAAGACATGTTTTAAGCACAATTCATAATTTCTGACAAATTAGGTATATTCTCATTTTATAGTGTCATAAGAATGGATAATTTAAACAAATCGTAAGTAAAAATCATTAATGACTTAATGTGAGCTAGGAAAGAAAATGAAACTAATTTAACCCAATTTTAGTGGCCAATATGTGTGGATGTAAGCAAAAAACGGGGAGGGGGCACATTTTCATGAAAGAGTATTAAAATTAAAAGTCCTCAACCTTTAGATCATTGCCTAAAGTGCTGCTATCATTTATCCAATCTTTCAGGAGAATCTTTTTTTTTTTTTTTTTGGTTTTTCGAGACAGGGTTTCTCTGTATATCCCTGGCTGTCCTGGAACTCACTCTGTAGGCCAGGCTGGCCTTGAACTCAGATATTCGCCAGTCTCTGCCTCTCAAGTGCTGGGATTAAAACACCACTGCCAGGCCCTAGGAGAATTTTTATAAATGTCATTTTGTGCTTTTTTCAGTGAGGAAAAGTCACTTAGTATGAGATTTTTCAAAACAAGACGAACCTACTTTTTTTTTTAATTGGATAAAAGACAGTTATTTCTTCATTTATATGCTCTTTTATAACAGACTAAAAGTACAAATTATAAAACCTTGGCTTTATGATATCTCAATATATTGAGGTTTAACTAGTTCAAGTGTAATTCTATCAGTTCACATTTCTCACACATTAGAAGAAATGCAATATGTAGTAAGATCTGAAGAAAAATGTAGTGATAGTATAGTCTCTGTGATGCTATGATTTTCACACCTAATCTTTGTTTAGAAGAGATTACTAATATATTGTCCTGTCAGAAGATTTAAGAAAACATATGGCCAAAGAGCTACAAGGAAAAATAAATCTAATATCTGTAATTCTCATACACGTTTTAAATTTACACTTACTTAAAAGAAAGTATTGTTTTGAAGGAGTATCTACTTGAAAACTTTTGAACATAAACATTTAGATTCTGTCTTAACTAGAAGGACATAAGAAGACAATTTGTCAACTCTATCCATTGATAGGATAAAAAAAGCTCACAAAGTGTCCATGTTTCCATCTTTACTAAGGAAACTGAATTATAAATGTATTATACACACATGCATGAGTAAGTAGAGAAATAATTGGTCCTCTGTAAAGGTTCTATGCCCCAGTGTAGGAGAATGCCAGGGCCAATAAGCAGGATGGGGTGGGATGGTGAGCAGGGGGAGGGGGGAGGAAAAAGGGATTGTTTTAGTTTTTGTTTATTTTATTTTATTTTATTTTATTTTTGGAGGGGAACCTGGGAAAGGAGATATTGTAAATAAAGAAAACATCTAATAAAAAAAAAAGAAATAATTGGTCTTTACTGCTTTACGGAGGGGGCACGTCCTTGATGCCTCACCTCAGAGATCAGCAAGTTTGTAACTTAGGAGCTCCCAGGTGATAAAAGAGACCATCACTGTTTCTTCTCTGTCTTGTTAGGAACAGATTTTTTTCTAAAGACTCCTTTACAATTTGCAAACTTCATCCCTTAAAATTATCCGTAATACTTACCTACTCCTTTGTTCTGCTCAATATTCCTCTATCTAGCCTCCTCTCCACCTTTAAACATCCTGACCTCTTTCTTCCCCCAGTTCATTCTAGAGTAACCTCTAACAACTATACCTCTTTAAGGTACCTCTCAGTTTTCATTTTTGTTCATTTCATATATATATATATATATATATATATATATATATGAATAATATATATATATTAGAAATATTTTAACAGCAAGCTTCATGAGAAAGCTTGAAGCTTCCATAGTCTGATTCAGTCAGATTTGGCTGTTCTGATCGTCCCTTTCCAGTCTCTTCTGATAGCCACATCCTCTCCCCACATCATCACCCCTCCTTCCTTTCTTTCTTTCTTTCTTTCTTTCTTTCTTTCTTTCTTTCTTTCTTTCTTTCTTTCTTTCTTCCTTTCTTCCTTCCTTTCTTTCTTTCTTTCTTTCTTTCTTTCTTCCTTTCTTTCTTTCTTTCTTTCTTTCTTTCTTTCTTTCTTTCTTTCTTTCTTTCTTTCTTTCTTTCTTTCCTTTCTTTCTGTCTTCTGTTTTCACTCCTCCTGGAACACCTTATCCTGTAAAACATCCACCACTGTCTACAGATCTCTACCTTAGCTATGCTCATCCAAACAGAGAAAGACCGCATTTCCCCTTCCACTATAGTTATGACTGGCAAAGTATATGTCTTGTTTTGGTTCATAAAATGTAAACTAAATGGGAAGAATCAGAGCTAAAAAATCTTGGAGCATCCATTATGCAGGTTGCATAAAACCAAAGCAGACGAGGAAGCTGAGGCAAAATGAAAACTTTAATGACATCACAGAGATGGGTTGGTGTGGACTGTGTCCTCTGCTATTTTAGTACAAACACAAGAGCAGAAAGCATGGGACCCCTGCACTTCATTTTAGCTACTAGATAAGATTCCATTGCAATCAAGGGAAAACCTGCATTCGCCTTTTAGGTACCAGTTAAAGGGATTTGTGCCCCATGTACCATCACAGACTAGATAAACACCTGTGTTTTCAGTGCCAGCTTTTCAAAGTCTACTCTCCAGATTTCCCTTAATAAGGAGCCCTACCAGGAAGGCTTAGAACCACTGCCCAGGTTTCCCAGTTAGAAGCCTGAGCCATCCTGGAATTTTCCTCATTTACTCTATGTATGTCATTTGACACTTTTACTTGAACCTTGAATAAGTCTTTCTTCCTCCCTCAGTCTTGCTGGGCCTCTCAGACAGCTATAGACCCTATGCTGGGAGGTCTCTTTACAGCAGCTCTGTCTGGATGCCCAGCTTGCAGCCAACCCTTTCTCCTCCAAAGAAAATAAATTTAAGTGTGAAATCCAAAAGAGGCTCAGGATTGGTCTCGGGCTCCCGTCCTGCCTCTGGGGCCTCAGGTTCTTCTCCAGCCTCTCACTTCCTTCAGTTATGCTCTGCACTGCTTGGTCTTCATTTCAGCATCAGTAAGTATGTGCCAGCTCTAACCTGGAACTACTGGTCCATTTTATTCTTCATTAACTTCAGTGAATTCTTCCATTTTCACTTATATGCTACATTTCCTGAGGCACAGGAAGCACACATGCATCAGCCACCATTAATTCCCCTTTACATTTTTCTAGTTGAGCCTCTCATAACTGCCTGTATTCAATGCTCCACACAGCATCTCATAGCCCTTCTCTCTGTTGCCGCTCTGTCCTTTGGTTGACAATGTCTAAATGTGGCTTTTCCCTCTTGCTTTGCTTAGCTTTCATTTTTAAACATTTATACATTTATTTATTCTTTCTCTCTTTCTCTCTCTCTAGTGTGTGTGTGTGTGTGTGTGTGTGTGTGTGTGTGTGTGTATTCATATAGAGATAGATTAGAGGACAATTTGCATTTTTTTCTTTTCTTCTACCATATGGGTCTGGAGTATTGAACTCAAGTCATCAGGCTTGGCAGTAACTCTACCTCTTAAAGTAGCTCACTGGACCTACATTTTTATTTAGACGGAACTTTAGTAAAGGCTTTAAACTTCCTGTCTAGCCAACAATGGCCTTAACATTGCCTTATAAGTGGTGCAAATTCAGGGACTTATGATACTTATGATAGTGCTAGGGATTGAACCCAGGGCTTCCTGCATGTTAGGTAAGCACTCTCCTAGTAAAGCTATTCTGGTCATCCCCAATTATATTCTTCAGTGGTGTCTTTGCTTGTCATATTGAACTAAGTCCTGAAGTTGTAATACAAAAACCAGGACCCATAACCAATTAGGTAAGTGTTTAACCTCTTGATTAATATACTGTTTAGTAACAATGAAGTTCATTTACTTAAAACAATTTTTATCTGGAGTTGGTTAATATTCTTTAAAAGGCTATTCTCTTTAAAAGTTAAAAGCCAACATTTTTTAGAATGAAAAATAAAAGTTAGAAAAACATTTTTCTTGGAAAAACATTTTTCTTGAAAAAATGCACAAAAGTTTAGATTTTTTTCTAAAAATAGGTTATAAGTCTCAATGCTAAAGTTGTGTTTTCTTCTCTTTTGGATGCCACTAAATCACAGTTTAGTATCTTCAAGAGTATATTGAATTTTACACAGCTTACTTTATAGGCAGAAATTGTGAACATAACTCCTTTTCAATAGATACAAAATCTAATAGTAAACTACCCAAAAGGATGGATAATTTATATGGCTTCTTCCCATAACAAAGCAATAACAGTATGACTTATGAGAACTAAGCTATATTGAGAAATTAAAAGAAATGAAGCCCTGGAAACCAACAAACAGCACTAAATATCATCAAGACGGCATGAAACACAAGCAGCCACATTTCTGCAATTAAATAAATCTTCATATATGTAGGGAATAAATACTTCAGGGAAAGGTTTTGAATTTGAAACTATAATATGATTTGTAAAGCAAATATATGAGTACAATACATTCCAAGACATACAAATACATGCCTTTAAGCAGGCTAGCAGGTTCTGTCCAAATAAGTTAAATGTCTTAGTCATCTGAAAGCTCTAGATTTATTTACTAGTATTGTATTTCTATAGCATCAAAATGTATCTTTCTCCCAACTTCTGACTTATCATATTCAAGTTCTTAGTTTGTATACGTTGGTGGTGTATATGTGAGAGGTATATGTATAAATATACATATATGTGAGTGATTGGGGGCACCTCTGTGTGTGTGTGTGTTTGTGTATGTGTGTGTATGTGTGTATGTATGTGTGTGTGTGTGTGTGTGTGTGTGTGTGTGTGTGTATGTGCAGGTAGAGGTAAAAAGGCAACTTAGGTGTCATTCCTCAGGTTCTGACTACTCTTTCTTCCTTCCTTCCTTTCTTCCTTCCTTCCTTCCTTCCTTCCTTCCTTCCTTCCTTTCTTCCTCCCTCCCTCCCTCCCTCCCTCCCTCCCTCCCTCTCTCTCTCTCTCTCTCTCTCTCTCTCTCTCTTTCTTTCTTTCTTTCTTTCTCACTGGACTAGAGCTTGTAAGTTGGCTAGGCAGGGTACTAGTAAGCACTAGGGATTGCCTTGTCTCTACTTCCCCAGTTTCAGCTATAGAATTATAAATTCATGTGTTTGAACTCAAGTTTTTCAACAAAGGAAATTTACTTAAAATTATAAGAGGGCATTCATAAGTAAAGAAAGGATCTTGCAAGACAAACAGAGAATCATGGATAGATATTCTCTCTTAAATTTCCTGGACCCTAAGTTGTTCACACACTGTGCCTTGGCAAAGAACTGAAAACCAAGGGCTGAGGAGAGGAACACCATGACCTCTGCATCTCACATGCCATCTAGTCACATCTCATCTGGGAGTTTATAAACATATTCAGACAAGAAAGAGGAAAATGTTATACTAAATGTTCAAATTTATATTTTATATTAAATGTATACTAAGACTGCTATATAGTCTGATTAGGTTTTGTACTTGAAATGACTTTACGGTATGGTTGATCTATCTCTGAAATTCATACTAAGTAGTAACAGTCATGGGTTTTTCAACTGACAAACCCATGTTCCTATGTCTGGAAACCTAGGTTCAGCTCAGTCTTGTGTAATGTTCAAAGATTATTGCCAACGCTCTATTGTCAAGCTGACCAGTTTCTTGTACTATTATATTATTATATTTATAGACCCTCAGAAATATTTTCTCCATGAATATGCACAGTGATTCTTACAAAGAGGTTTTGCTTTTTCCCAGTGTAATGGTGATGATAATGTGTGTATATATACATTCTATCTATCTACCTCAAACTACTAGAAATGTCATTTGAGCATTTGATTTGAAGAACAAACTTGGGAAAAGAAATTAGACTGTGGACGACAATGCTGAGCAAGCATTCTATGCTATTACAAATGCCTCTGACGGTAGCTTCTCTATAAAACCCCATTGGTTATTTTAACCTAAGGCCCACTGGCTAACTTCTGCGGTAGTCTGATTAATAATCCAAGAAGTTTAAAATATTGAAAGTGGTGAAAGCAAAGTGAGGAAGTAACTTTATAAACTACAGGCTCTGGATGAAAATCGAGCCCCCATGCTTAACATGTAAATACTGACCAATACCTCTACTAATTCTCAAGTTCTTATAGTCCTTATTTCGGGAGCAAATTCAAAATTTTCAATGATTTTTGCCTTTATATTACTCTGTTCTTAATTCTGAGGCTATCAAACTAAAGACATACTATTGGATAATCACTATTGCTTTTGTCAATTTGGGTAAAACTTGAGAATTTCCATTGAAATGACCTCATTCTGAATTTTATATGAAACAACATAAAATTTTTATTACTTTTGTTTCTGTATGTTTACATGATTGGTTAAGAACAAATAAATTGATAATTAAATTCAAGATTAGAAATGACTATAAGGAATGGTCAAACTATTATTTTGTTTATAACTTTCTTTATTATTTAGAGCTACTTTTGGAGAGAGAACCTCCTATAGAGGCAGGCTTCTCTGTTTGTTTGTTTGTTTGTTTGTTTTTGTTTTTTTAAGTGGGTTATGGGGATCAAACACAGGTCCTTACGTTTATATGGCAAGCCCTTTACTAACTGAGCTATTTCCTTAGCCCACAAATCATTATTTTAAGAGTGATTCAAATTTTGTAACAACAATGGAGATAATACCATAAGTCACACATTACCATTCTCATAAACGTTGTAAGAAACCAGGGCAGTGGTGGCACATGCCTTTAATCCCACACTTGGGAGGCAGAGGCAGGTGGATTTCTGAGTTCAAGGCCAGCCTGGTCTACAGAGTGAGTTCCAAGACAGCCAGGGCTACACAGAGAAACCCTGTCTCAAAAAAGAAAGAAAGAAAGAAAGAAAGAAAGAAAGAAAGAAAGAAAGAAAGAAAGAAAGAAACCAATACTGAATGAATAAATCCACAGTTGCTAGCTAATGGTACTGCACAAGCAAATACCTATCTGTACTATCTGTATACATGCACAATCTCCATATCTCCATGTGCCTTTTAATTCTTGGTTCTATGTGTCTTAGAAGTTACAGAGTCCCAAGTGACATCTAGAGAGTAAGCCTCTTAAAACAAAAATAACATTTAAGTGCATAGCTATTACAGACTCATTTGATATTCATTTTAATTGCAATGACTATAATGAATATACTTTGCATTCAAATATGTGCCACAAATGCTTCTGAGAAAGTTCCAGTATAATTCAGTCTTAGTTACAGAATGATTAAATGGTAATTTAAAATCAGACATTACCATGAAAGAGGAAAAATACAGCAAGAATTAATTCCTTAAAACAACAAATTAAAAATTTTTATTAAATTCTCCCTTTTCTTATTTTGATTGTTACACAATGCAGTATACAGCACTTTGCTATGTTAGCCACTCCTACCTGTGTCTGCTGCAATACACAGTAGCTCACCTAATTAGGAGAAACAGAGAATGTGGAAAAGGACCCTGAATTGTAGGCAGAAATTTACTTTATAGAATGTAGACATTGTTCCAATAGGGTTAAAAACACTCTCATATTAATGTGATTTAGCTGAAAAAGTAGTTAATTATATGTGCTGTTTATTTTAGCTGGTCAAAGAATCCCTATTCCTTTTAGTCTTCCCCAACATAAAGAACTAACTACTTAGATTTAAACAGGAGATGCACTCATGACATACACAGTAATGATGGCCAATAAAATCACCCATGAATGTTTGCTGAAGGCAGCCATTCCTTGATCCAAACAAATGCCATCAAAACCTATGAGTGGGGCCTTAGCATCCATATTTAAATGAGCAATTATAAAATGTGGATGCTTGTTCCTACTTAGAAAAAAATGTTGGCAGGTTGATAAGGGAATGTCTTAAGATATGCAGTTTTATTCAAATTAGCAAGTACTTATCAAGAACAGATCCTGTGTAAATGACACTATGATAGGGTGCTTTAGTGGAAGAGGAGGCAGAAGAAGTGTAGAAGTCAGAGGAGATGAGGGAAACCAGTAGAACAAGACCCTCCAAATCAAATAAACATAGCTCATATAAACTCACAGAGTTAGAAGGAGCAAACACAGGGCCTAAATCAGTATGCACCAGGCCCTGGACATACATTTTATAACTTTCAGTTTACTATTATTATGGGACTACTGAGTGTGTGAATAAATGGTCTCTGATCTTTGTAACTTCTCTTGATGCTCTTTTCCTTCTGTTGGTTTCACTTGTCCAACTTTGATGAGACTGTGTTTGTTTTATGTTCTATTTCATTTTGTTACATTTTGTTGCTATCTCTTGGAAGCCTGTTCTTTCTAATGAAAGACTGAAAGAGGGTGGATCCAGATGTGAAAGGAGGTGGTCAAGGACTAGGAGAAATAAAGGGAGGGGAAACTGTAATAAGGATATAATAGATGAGAAAAGAAATTTTTTTAATAAAATGAGGGAAAGTGGGGGGAGGAAAGAATCATAGAGTATTTAAAAAATGCCTGACATACATGATGGTAATTTTCAAAGAACATTTTAGGTACAATAACAATCTATAAATGTCTTAAAACACAATGTTAGATTCTCTGAAAACATAAGTAAAATAATGTTATTTATTGTGCAAGAACCTCTTCTTAGTTTTGCCCATGGCTGGGATAAAATATCTTGAAAAAGAGCAACATACAGGAGAAAGGATTTACTTGGCTCACAGTTCAAGGTTATAAGCCATCATTTCAGGAAGTCAAGGCAGAAGCTTGAAGCAACTAATTCTATCATATATACTGTCAAGACTTAGGAGCAATGAATTAACTCATGCATGCCTGTGGTCAGCTCTCTCTACTCTTAAACACTTAAAGATCTCCTGCCTAGGGAATGCAGCCACTCACTGTAGGGTACTCATCCCTTAAATAATCAATATCATCTCCCACAGATAGAGTTGATCTATATAGCCTCTTATTTATACTTCTCTGAAGTGATTCTAGATTGTGTCAACTTGACAGTTAAAATACATTTTCCTTTATTTCCTAGAGCTTTGTATATCATGTTATATAAAGGAGAGTAATAGGTTTGTGAGGTTCCTTGTGGCTGATAGAAAAACACAGTAACAGTGAAGAAAAGAGCAAAGTCTACTCATAAGACAAAGAGAATTAAAAATTAGTTGCCTTAAGCCTTAAATTGGTTCTTACAGTACCTAAACTGTAAGTTATTAATATATTTATTTGGTGACTGTATTGTGGTTTTAAAAACTACTGAAATATTTTAACTACTAGAAAAAGTGACAATGAAAAATTGACTATACCAATGACAGCACCGAGATTTGTTTCTGGTGAGCAATTTGTCCCACTCCTCTCCCATGCTAAGACTGAAGAACTAACTAACTTAAATCTGGGAACAGAGCCTCTGTGAGGAACATTCATTCATGAAACTGAAAAAAAAGCTGATGAGATTCATTAGTAACTCCCACTGCCCCAAATTTTTCCCAATCCTTGGTTAATGCTTGCTAGCAATGGATGCAGGATCCAATCAAAATTGCTGTGAGCAGTAAAATGTATCAAAAACACCTGTTGGACCGTGTGGAACCCTTAAATTCTCAGAGTTGTTCTCTAGCCTACTCAGATTTGACATCATCTGAGATCTGCCTACATATCTGCTAGAACTGCCAAGCAAAATGCCCAAAGCAGGCATGCAGCTGAGCAGTTGGAAAGAAACCTTGTGGTTTAGGAGTAGGAAGCCTAGGTTCAAGGAGCTGGTAGAAGTAATTTGGCATGCCAGAGTCCTCCTTATTGAGTCCATACATGACAGTGTTATTTATTTATCCTTCTTTGAGGCTGCCGGCCCTGTTGAAATCAAGACATCTCCATCCTGACTACATTTAACCATCTTACTTCCTAAAAGCCCTAGCTCCAAATATAACCACTTTGGGAACCAGGGCTACCATATATGTATCATATATGCATATGTTGCATGAGATTCACAACAAATACACACTCAAAACTTCACTTTAGGCCTATTACATTGAAATCACAAGCAGTAGGATGCAGCAGTTCTACTTTCCGAACTCCTGTGTGTTCTTCTGAAGCATACCTTTTAAAAGGACAGGGTAGGAACTCAGTCTACAGCATAGCATTTACTTGCATCCAGACCCATGCCCATATTCACTTCCCACTCTAGGGCTTCTGAAAGCATCAGAAGGGCCTATTCCTATTCAGTTCCCAACATCAATCTGGATATTTCTTTCTGATTTTTCAATGACACATTAATTCAACATGCCAAAAATAAACATCTTTACATGCCCTAATTTTCTAAACCTATTACTTTTATATTTTCAGGTTTTAATCTCCTATAGTCAATGAAGTAAGTACATTATGAACAATCTAATATCATGAGGCTTTGCACAAGAGAAACACACAGACATCACAATCATCTATTATTTTGTGTCTAGCTCTTCTCTGAAAACATCCCCCAAATAATGCTAGATCTAATCCACTATTGATTTGGGGAATCACATAGCTTATTAGTCTTTGACATAATGTGATGTGGTAATATTGATTATTAATTTAAAATACCATTCATTTCTTTAAATACCATCGATTTCATAGATTCCAAATAAAGTTTTTCACCAAAGCAGACATTCTTCCTAATTTTGACAGTTAAAATAGGTGGGAACCTGAGGCTGGATCACAAGATAAACATAGTACAACATGGTTACTTACATTACCTCCTTTAATACTGTCCTTGCCATATTCAAATTAGCTTCATTTAGCTATTCCACAATCAAATTTCAAAATATGTTGCACATGATTCATATATCTTATGCAGCTTTACTTACTGAATTAAATAAGCAAATATTCACAAAGGAGTTCAATTCAATGACTATCCCAAAGACACATCTAGAAAATCTCATGACTGCAAATCAAAAAGTCCTATTCCCTCCACTCAAAACTCATGCTTATTTTTGCTGCTATGTTATAGACCAAATAATGCATATCCTAGTATATTTTGATGCAAATTTAAAATAAATTTAATGGCATGTCTTACCCTTAACACATAAGGTTTTTTGCAGAGAAGGTATTCTAAGTATAAATTTGGGGGCTTCCATATTCTCTAAACCCCCAAACCATCTTGTGTACACATATACATGCACACCTTTACACATACATACACTATTTACCACTGAAGTAGATTGTCATGAAAGTTACTTCAGAGTGGGCTTCCTCAGGCAGATACTGTTAAATGACAGCAGAGAGCCCTAAAATCTCGCACCGCTCTATACTAGATTTCCTGGCAGACAGCCTTCAGAAGGCTTTCATCTTTACATTAAAGACACTGGAGGAACTCAAAGAAAATCACTTGAAAGCTCACAAGGAGCTCTGACAAACTTCTGCCCAAGGCAACTACTTGATAAACGAGCATTAACAGCACATCATATATATATATATATATATATATATATATATGCATAAAACTGAAAAATCTATAAACCTAAAATAATAGCATTGCTTACTTTAAAATAATCATGCATTGGAAGCTTCACTGTCCAGAAAACAAGCCCAGTGATTACACTGGACTTCTTTACAGCCATCTGCACACTGAGGACTCAAGACTGGACAATAAGATAATAAGCCACACCTGTTGGATTGTTTAGGCAATTGCAAACACCAGCTGAGATAGTAATTAAAAGTAATGTTCCATCACAGCCTACCTGGGGTGTTCAACAGCCTGGACATTCTGCAGAAGTAGGAGACATACTGTTCGCAGTACTCAGCGCTGCTGGTGATGGCACTGATCTGGTCCATGGAGGCACTGTAGATGAGCTGTGTCACAGAGTACTTTTCTGGGTTGTAGCCTACCACTGTCGTCTGCATCTGTAAGTCATGAGACACTATGGTCCACACCTTGTCCTCTGTGGGCAGAGAAATAATTAAGACAGTGGCTCATTAGTACTCCAGTACTTCTTCAAATGTCAGAAGATAATTGAACCACACTTTAGCTGTTATTTTCATTAAACTGGTATAAAACTGAGTTAGGGGGAGCAATCCCAACAGTATTTTAGAAGAAGAGGGAATTTGTTGTGTGTGTGTGTGATATGCATGTGTGCGTGTATGTGTGTGTGTGTGTTGTGTGATTTATGCATGTGTGTTTGTATGGTATGTGTGTGTGTGTGTGTGTGTGTGTGTGTGTGTGTGTGTATGTGTGCCTGCAAGTGCAGAAGAGGACCATGTCAAGTGTTTTCTTCAATTATTTTCTACTGTACATAAAAGAAATACCTATGTAGTATTGATCTATTTAAACTGCCAAGATCTGATGACTTTTTTCTTTCATCACTTAATTACAATGAACTCACAAGTAAAAATATCACTCTGCTAGATTAAGAAAGCCACTCAAATAAATACTTGCCCATTTCCAAAGTCTATAATCTGAGTGATCTATTGAGAATGACCTTCCAGAAGCAATGGAGCTTTGTTCATTATAAATTACATTTTTATTTATTTATCTACCACAAATAGGAAAAAATAAATCTATGGCAGGATTGAAGCCAGAAAAACAATTAGCATTATATCATCTCCCAAAACTCTGTGTCCCTTTGTCTGTATTTTGTTCTTCTTTGTTACCTAGCACTACCTTCCCATAATCATTTTTTTCTAAATGTTATGCTGTACCCACACATGCAGCTGTTCACATTCATATGTGAACACATTACAGTCCAGGATACATGTATGAATGACAAGACACGTTTTTTTTTTTTTTTTTCGTTTCCTTTTGTCTTTGAGATTTTGTGACCTGGTTTATATTATACACTCAAAGTTCACCCATTTTTCTGAAAAATATATTTTTTAGATACAGCTATTTCCATATGAATCACATTAACATTATCTCAAATTCTTTTTTGAGATAGGGCCTCTTACTGAGCCTGAAACTCACAGTTTTTATAGGCCACCTAACAAGTCCCAAAGATCTTCCCATGTGTATGCCCAGTGGATTTGCTAAAATATATAGCCATTCTCATCTTTTACATGGCTGCTGGGGATTTGAAATCAAGTCCTGTTCCTTTAATAACACAATATCTTAGCTGCTGAGCTATCTTTCTAGTATTCGCAGTCTTGTCTTAGACCTATGTTCTACCTATAAGAACAAAGTAGAAAAATGATATTTTTATTAAAATAATGAAAGATCTTTTACTAACAGAAAAGAGTATCATTTGTGGTTGGGATTTTGATATCAATCTGGAGCTCCAGTGTGAAGCTCATCATTCAAAATCATCCTCATTTTGAAACCTATCACTTGCCTTCTGGTAACTCAATTGTTCGCTCTTTCCAAAGTGACCTCCAGTCAATCAAGCCATAACCTTTCTTGAAAGCTGTTTGCTCTTAAAAGAATATGCATCATCCTGGTTTTGTGAACAAATGCTCTTTCACACTGTCCTTTCTGGGAAATGATACATTTCCTTTTCTTCAATTGAAATACTCTGTACAGTGTGGAGTGAGGTGAGAGAATGATTATCATTGTGTTTGGGAAGCTGGGAGTCTCAGAGAAGAAAAAGCAGAGTTGGTTATAAGCTACATAAAATTAAATTAACTAAAACTCCTTCTCTATTTGAATTTTAATTGAAAACATCAGCAAGAACCCAAGACAATATCTTTGTTTTGAAATGTTGACCCATGCTTGAACTTAGTACAGTGAATAAAACTCTCTAGAACAAGATGCTATGCCCTGTACCAAATACCACCATTAAATACTATTTGCTATTAGGAGAAGAAATTGGAGTCCTTCAAGTAATGATTGATTCCTGGGATAGAATTGAACATGTTGAAAGTAGAGCCAGGGACAACCCTTCATTCCATTGGCTACTAAGGCAATTCAAATGATAATGTAGGAAACTAGTCATGGTGTGCATGGCTATAACCTTAGAACTCTGGAGGTCAGAGACAGAAGCATAACTGGGACTTAACTTCAGCCAAGTTTAAGGTTCAGGAAGATATCCTATCTCAAGACAGTAAGAAGAAAGTAATAGATCAGGACAGCAAGTGTTCTCCTCTGGTCTTCATATATACAACACAGCACTAACACACTAACATGCCCCAGACACACACACTTTAAAAAAAAGTGGTTATCCTCCACTAAGAGGCTTTGCAGGTATGGCTGCTGTTTCACATGTATGTTAGTAGGGAACAGAGATAAGACATACTATTTCTACACTCAGTTTTCTAAGCTATAAACATCTGAAAGATTAATAGCCTAATCATGAGGAGCCTAGTAGGAAAAAAGAGTAAGCAGAGATGACCTGACAGGAGGGAGCCCAGACTGGGAGCTATCCTAAGAAGACCACCAGTCCCAGGTTGGGGAGCAAGCCAGAGACTAGAAGAACCACACCTGGAACTTTGGGCATTAGGTGGGAGTGAGCTCTCAACAGACTACCCTTTCAAGGGGTCGCTTGGCTGGGCCATGTGAGAAACAAGCCAAACCCACTACTAGACCAGTGTCATGGAGCCTTGATGATGAATTAGCCTGAGACAACCAGAAGTTCTGTGCTGTGTAGGCATTGGGAGGTAGACCATACCTGAGAATATCTCTGCCTGGTGCCATAATGCATGAGTGGAGCATAGTACTCTTGAGAGCACTCCTCAGATGACCCTAGACACTTAGAGACCCTAGGTGACACAAAGAGGAGCAAGTAAGTGGTGGGGAAATGGAAGAGAGAGAAACAGAAGAATGTGGGCACAATGAAGAGAGGCAGAATTGGAGACTGGAGAGCATTGAGGAACAACCTGATGTGAGTAGCTGGTGATGCCATCTGGGACCATGGTGGGGTCCTGGGCATTGTAGGAGATCTGGCTCTGGAACCATGAGGGCAGGAGACAACTCCAGTACTCAGTAGAACGCCCCCTCCCTCAACATTTTGGGCCTTGCAGGTAAGCCACTAAGGATACAAATGTGAGAGATCTAGCCCTACCACTCATTTCTTATGCAATGGCATCTACAAGGAAGAGAGACCATCATCCTCCCT